>BFEA01000320.1:462417-479697 GCA_003427395.1 Chara braunii | reverse complement strand
GGGGGGTGGAAATTTGCGACATGGCCCTGAAAGCTGAAGGAAATGCTAAATAACCCTAAAAGATGTGGGGAGACTGGAATGCCCTTCTGCCATTTGTCAAATTTGAGAAATAACCGCGTGCACCGATCGTACCCATCATCTTTGCGATATACCCCTCTACCGGGCACCATTGATTTTTTATTTACCCCCATGGAATTCGCCATGTTTTCAATATACCCCTGCCAGCATCTAAGCGCCAAGTAGCCCCACCATCTCTCTCTCTCTCTCTCTCTCTTTCTCTCTCTCTCTCTCTCTCTCTCATGCAAATGTATATATGTGTATACATATATCGTCAAACAGAGCTTCCCGGTAAACCGTAGGCAGAGAGGGAGAAGAGGAGAAGAGGACAACCTAAACGAGGGAGGGGCTGTGACAAACTGTTTCGTCGGAGTTTCACCGACTCATCAAGCAGTAGAGGCTGAACCCTCAACAGTCTGCAGAATCCCCTAACTGACTGATTACACTGTGACTTCTGTAAGCGATAATCCACCTTAACCCCGGTCGGTTGTGGTTAAGCATCAACGACTGCCCGACAACTGATACCCCTCTGAGGTGCTGGGGACCACCACCAACCACTGCCCTCAAGGTACCTGTGACGAGAATCAAAGCAGACTATCGCTCACCCCACACCAGATGGAAAACTCTACAGACTGTCGGTTCACCCCCCCATCACAATCCAGCAAATATAGGGTTCATCTTCCTGATGAGCAGGTAGGTGAAACTCCGACGAAACAGTCTGTCACAGCCCCTCGTTTGTTGTCCTCTTCTCCCTCTTACCGGGCAGCTCTGTTTGACGATATATATTTATATATATATATTGTCACAAGAGTATATATATATCTATATCTATATATATATGTATGACGTGCCCGCGCACGTTCATGAGTCTCTAGCATTTTGCACGCACGTGAACCCGCGAGCGTCCCGGCATGTGACCGACGTACCTGCGAACATTCATACACCTGCGCCGGGGGCGGGGGGGTGAGGGAAGTGAGAAAGATATGGGAGAAATGGAAGAAATGGAGACGAGAGGAACGAGCTGGGACTTGCAAAAGAAAGAAACACAGAGAGAGAGAGAGAGAGAGAGAGAGAGAGAGAGAGAGAGATGGGAGGAATGGAGGACGAGAGGGACGAGGTGGGACGTGCAAAGAAGCTTACCTTGGGGGCATACCGCAAAGTTGGCAACTCCGTAGGGGCCCAAACAGGAGAAAAACGGTGCCCGTCCGTCCGGGGAGAGGGATAAAACGCAAATTGCAACACCTGCCCGAGAGGAGTACAACGCAAATAAAATATTTGAACCACCCGTTCACACGAGCCTAAGGTGACGAGCTACCTTCCACGTGCTCGCGAGTGTAAATTGCCCCTCGTCCTTCGGGACATCCGTTAAAATTGGAACGGTACAGAGAAGATGAGCATGGCCCCTGCGCAAGGATGACACGCATAAATAGAGAAATGGTAAATTGCCCCTTCCAGGCATGGTCCTTGATTTCCCAGCCCAGCCCAGCCATTTTTTTCTTTTTTTTCTTTTTTTTCCTTTTTTTTTCTGGAAAATTCTCTTATATTGCAAAAATATATATATCAATGGGACGAGGCCGGGGACCTCACAATTCAACCCGCGGAGATGGGACAACCCTCCCCAGGCCAGAATTGTGGAATGGAGGAATGGCAGAGGAGAGGTAAACAACTGTCTAAAAATGAAATCTGGACAGCACTCCTACAAATGAAAGAGGAAAAAAACCCCGGTATAGATGGCTTCCCCAAGGAATTTTGGGAAGCCATGTGGCCAGACTTGAGCACGGATTTATGGGAATATTATCAGGAGGTGTGGAACGTAGGGGAAATGGGGGAAACTGTGGGTAAAGGTGTGCTATCCTTATTATATAAGAAGGGTGACAAAATGAACATTAGAAATTACAGACCTATCACATTGCTTACAGTAGTCTACAAAATGATTTCCAAAGCCTTGGCATATGGCGACGGTTCTAGAAGACGTCATACATCCTGTTCAGACAGGGTTCATGGCTGGAAGGAATATACAAGAAAATATCTTGCTAGTCAATGAGGTGATCCAACTAGCCCAACGAGACAAAGCAAACGCGGCTATCATATTCATTGACTTTGAGAAAGCCTACGACCACGTGGACTGGGAATTTCTGGACAAATGCCTCGAAAGAATGAATTTTGGCCCACTCTTCCGGCGTTGGGTCAGGATCCTTCACCAAAACGCCACCACCTGCGTATAGGTCAATGGGTCAATAGCACCCCCTTTCGAGCTTCAAAGGTCAGTACGACAAGGGGACCCCATCGCTCCCTATCTGTTTTTGGTAATAATGGAAGCACTTTCGGCTAACCTCAAATACAACAAGAACCTCTCTCGCATTAAGATCACTAACATCCCAGAGGAGGAAGTACCGATCTGCTCCCTTTTCGCTGATGACCTCACCATAATGATGGAAGCGACAGACCTGAACATGAAAGAAATCCAAAAACTTATGAATCGGTTCTGTCAGCTATCCGATATGGCAGTGAATTGGGGACAGAAGACTCTGGGATGGTGGATGCACCATCAAGGAGGAAGGCCCCCCGAAAACCCGCGAATTACATGGCTTCCCCTGGAAGACCCTCTAAGAATTCTGGGGGCCCTCATTACAGCAAAAGGGATGCTGGCGGCCAATGACGACTGGCTGGCAGGACCAGCACATGCCAAACTGAAACAATGGAATAAAAAGCACACGTCGTTATTTGGGCAGGCTCTGGTCATTAATAGTGTGGTCCTGGCTACACTCTGGTACAAATCTATTATATGGCCCATGAGTGGGGGGGGGCTTCGATCACTAAAGCACCAACTAGCAGCCTTCCTCTGGAGAGGAGACAGTAACGCCCCCCATGCAATCAGTCGAGTAGCATGGGACTCAGTGATTCAACCCAAGACCAAAGGAGGACTAGGTATTGTGGACCCAGCCACACAATCCCAGACCCTCACACTTCGCTGGATTCATCATATCATATTTTCTCCGTCTTCCCCCCGGCCCCCCCTGGCCCTGGCACAAATCGCCGCCCTAGCACCAGAGGCCCCCCCGGAGACCGACCCCCTGGTATGGTTGCAGGACAGATACTGGAGGCTACCCAGGAAATACAAGAAAGGGGGCCCTGTGGACCAACACTGGCTGCGCCTACTACGCACATGGAGGAAACTCCCGCCGCATGACCGATCGATCTTGGATCGATTGGAAGAAATTTTAAGGCAACCATTGTTTGGAAATCGGTTGATTACGGATGCCTTGGGCCAGGTGAGATGCAGCTCAGATACCCCCTGGAAAGGCTGGGTTAAACACGGTGTCTGTAGGGTAGGGGATCTGTGGGATGCAGAGGAAAGAGGTTGGAAGAGTGCAGAGAGGATGCGTGCATGGCTGCGCTACTGTCATTTCACGGAATCATCGTTAAACGACCTCATCGAGAGTTTCCCTCTTCAATGGTATAGCATCCTTCGGAAAGGACCTCAATTGGAAGAGGGCGACTGGGCAGGTTTACCCGATCACGAGAAGGAGATAGGGCAAGTACATATAGTCAATCCAACGCAGACACTAATCGAGATCTTCTCAGTCCAAAGAGACGGTACACTACGGGGCAGCCAGGATCCCTTCAGCTGGAAAGACAGAACGAGCATATATCGTATCAGAACTCTGGATAACGGCAGATGTCGATGTGTCTACCGCCCGATGACCCCGATTGACGCACTTCCCTTCGACCCCGATGAGTGGCATTGGTCCCAGGGAGTCACGATTAGGCAAGGGCCAGTTAAAAAACTAACACTCTATAATATGAAAACCAAAGCAGTCTACCGTATGCTCCGACCTAAGCGAAGACTGCGGGAGCAAGTTGAGGAGAGATGGTATCGATATCTCAATGTGGACCGTGGCTTGCTCAAGCCTATTCGATGGTTCACTCACTATGGGCATCGACCCGCTAAGATTTCAGCCCTTCAATGGCAGATAGCACACCGATGCCTGCCAACAAATGACTGGCTGATAGAGCATACCCGCTTGGAACAACAAGGCCGGGTATTACCCTGGTGCCACAGTTGTCTCTTGAGCTACCCAGGGAGGAAACGGGCTGAAACAATTGAACACATCTTTCTCCAATGTCCGGCCACGGTTTTGCTCTGGAGGGGTTGGGATAGGATATGGCGACAAATTGTCCCCGGGGCAGAATGGCCATGGGAATGGAGGGCCATATTACTAGGGCATTACCCCCCGATTCGGGGAAAAACATTCGAGGATAACATGTTCCGTTTAGGTAGGCGGACAGTCTTGTGGGTCATCTGGTGGAAACGATGTATATTGGAAATAGAAGGGGCACGGGTCGAAGAAGGGGAAGTCACAGAACAGTTACGCTTGTTAGTCCAACATGAAATCGCCGCCCAATGGAAGACAGCCAGGGATAAACTCGACCAAATGAATTCCTGGCAAGACATCCACAGGATCATCTCCAGCTTCAGTCAGGATTGGCTAGGAGGGGAAAAAAATGGATGGGTGGCGGAGGTAAGATGGTCTGGGGATCGCCAGCAGGAAGGCGAACGTTAAGAAGGACCCCAGACCGTGATAGCAAGAGACTATCAGCTGATTTTCCATGAGTGGACAACCCTTGATCCCAGCGAGAGATTACGGCCGGCTCAAGATTTTGCCGATCCCTTCCCCCCCCCCCCCCCGGCGCTGGAGGAAGCCCCCCCCCCCCCMCCCACTGGCGCTGGAGGAAGCCCCGCCCCCCCCCCCCTTAAGGATTTCTACTCTCTGCATCTTGCTCTCTTTGCCCTCCGGTTTTTCCTGCTTTTTTGTTGTGTTTTATTTTTCAATTTTCCTACTTTCCTACTTTTTGTTCCCTTCTCTTCCTCCTTGATTCCTGGCTGTTCCCTCTGACTCTTCCTAGTTTGGCCAAACTGTTTTTCTGTTATTTGTTAGTCTGTCATCCTGTTCGTCATTCTGTTCGTCATTTTGTTCTCCTACTATTCCGCCAACGGGGGGGAAGTCTTCCTTTCAAGACTTGTTGAAAAATCTCACGTCAGATCGACGCCAGATGGACAGTAGAAGGATGGCAGGGGGACTCTACCCCCCCCAGCCCCCGACCCTGCTGTGGGTTTTTTTGGTACGGTAAAATTGCACAGACAAGGGACGCTGGACCCGGTTTCCAGCAAAATGGTGTCCCTTATTCAACAGTGCTCTATTTTACAAGGATGTACTTAAGGGACGCTGGACCCGGTTGCCAGCAGTTAAAAAAAGGGACGCCGTGAGGAGAGTAGGTGGAAGCGCAGAAGCTAGGGGAGGGGTACTGTGTTGCACAAAAATATTCATGGGACGCTGGGCCCGGTTCCCAGCAGGTGAGGCTCCCCACAAAATTCTCAGAAATTGTCAGTATTCTTCAGTATTCTTCAGTATTCATGCTATTGCAGAGTACAATGGGCACCAGGAGGATAGTGGGTGGATGGCATAGGCTAGGGGATGGAGGGAGACTCCACCGGTGCCCCCCGGGGGTCCCCCCCCCAATGTCCGACCCTGCTGCAGGACTAGGTATGGAAGAGTTAGAGTGGATATGGGACGCTGGACCCGGTTTCCAGCACTTTGGCGTCACTCTCGTTGATGTACTGTGTGACAAAGATGTATTCATGGGACGCTGGACCCGGTTTCCAGCAGGTGTTGCTCCCCACCAATAGATGGAGCGGCCCACTAGGCAAAGCCTCAATCCTGGTGGTTCTCTTACCACCACCAGGATAGAGGTCTTGCACAAGGGCCTTCAAAAAAAAAAAAAAAAAAAAAAAAAAAAAAAAAAAAAAAAGAGGAGAGGTAAACAAAACACAGTGGGTGGGCAGAGTGCCATTAAACCACCAGTACTTGGGCGACCCGTCGATAAACGTGGAGCTGGCACGACAGTAAATCTTCGGCCTCCAACCCAGACGGTCTCAACCGAAATGATCCCCAGCCTCGGTGGCCATCTCCAGATGGAGTACAGTGCTGACAGAGGATTTACAGAACGCAGCGGAGGATTTCTTGAAACTCTGGGACCTCCTCTGGGACCTTCCTAACTTGAAGCACGAAGGGATTCTTTGGATGTTGTCCCTGTTGGTTACGCCCTCGGCAGTCTGGCTTCGAAGTAGAGGTGTGGAAGTAGACATGGGCTGCACTAGATGCACTTGGCCTTTTGAATCAACCAGACACCTCTCTGGTGGGAGTGTCCAGCATCCAAGCGGGTCTGGCATTGGTGGCAACAGCATTGGACACAGATGGGAGGGGAGCATATCAGCTGGGACGAGAGATGGGTCCTGTTAGGTTTCACTCCGGCGGAGCACACGGGTAGGCGGGGATGGCCATATAATGCCCAAGTGGTAAGGGCAATCATATGTGAAGTAATTTGGGCAGACAGAAATCGCTCCAGGTTTCAGCAAAGACCATACGCTGACGCTGAACTGAAGACAGCCATCAAGAGAGGCTTGAGGCAAGCAATTCTGGCAGACTGGAAGAAAAAAGCTCAATGCGGCAAAGCTCCTCGCAGAGAGCTGTGGTGGTTCTTGCGGACTTGGGCACAAGGCAACCAGCTAGTAGGCATCCTGCCTCCCCGAAGACTGGTCTTCTCCAAATGGCTGCAGGATAGCTCTTAACGGTCCCAACCTGATTAGGTTCTGTAGATAGCTCATAGTTATAGGTAGGGGACCTGCGCTCTCGGTCTGTAAGGTGGAGGCTAGTGAGGCGAGTATACAGACCAGGGCACTCGGTCGGTAGGGACGCAGTGGTCCAAGTAGAAGAGTGTCTCGAAATAAGGAGGTACGGCCTCCACTGAGCGGTATAGCTAGGTAGCCGAGATAGGCTGGAATTTCTAGTCTAGGTAGTAGATAGAAAAATTTTGAGAAGGTAGGGAAGATATGAGTCGAAGTGATTTGAGCTAAAAGTTAAGACACATAAATGTTGAGGTAAGTTTAAGACAAAGGTGGAGAGGAACTTTGAGCAGATATTAAACCAGTTAGAGCATTAAGTAGGCGGAGCGACTCAGATGGTTCCAGTTAAGCTAAACCGGCTGATGCTGTCGGGATAACTCCGGGTTGAATTGTGAGGTCCCCGGCCTCGATTCTATTGTTGGAATATAATTGAGTGAATTTAAAAAAAAAAAAAAAAAAAAAAAAACGCCGGGAGTTATCCTGGCAGCATCAGCCAGTTTCGCTTATGAGCAATGCTCCATACCCTGACTGCTGATCCCTAGCTGTCCTTCGAAGCCTGCTGGAAACCGGGTCCAGTGTCCCAGCCTAACCAAAGTACCCAGCCATTTTTCTAGGGCGGGGCTGCATGTGTGCAGCCTCTGGCAGAATGTACCCGCCTGCTTCGCAAAAAGTACATCGGGGCAAAACCGGCTGTGAACCTGCATGCAGGCATGGCTGTTCATCCCACCAGATGCCCAGGAGCAGACAGACTTGTGCTTTTGCTACCAGACCAGATCCGAATAGCAGAAATGCTCTTAGCTTCTGATCCGACAGTGATTTAAACTGGAGAATTTTGTTGAGAAATGTGGATCCCACAACTTTTAGATGTAGGAGGGCGCGACGCTTTGTTAGGGGTACGTTTTCGGTTTTTGTGTACGTGGCGCGAAGTCCGTGATGGACGGCGCAACAGTGCTACACAAAATGGAAAGCTCGAGGACCCCTACCCCTACCGAAAAAGCTGCCGCGAAAATGAGTCGGCCTTTTCGATGTCCGCCCTTGGTGAAAATGGGCCAGGTTCCACTCTCTCCTGGCCGTTGGCAGATGTCGTGTCACCCACTTGGGGAGGCCAGGCCATCCACTGGAATGTCCGTCACCGTGGAAGGCCAAAAAACCCCGCCGCAGTCCTTGGGAAAGACCCGCGGATCGCGTTCGTGTGGGGTCCGAGTTTGCTTTTCGGCCCCGTCCGGCCCGTTGCCTTCTTTTTAGGGACTTTTGTGCTTTTTCTTTTTTTGTGTATCAAGGGATCAGTGCCTTACCACATATACCAGTAAAAGCACTACCTAAAAGTGCTCCGCGTTAACAGCCAGCCAAAAGTGGAAATTGCGCCGTTTCCACTTCGCTGAGTTTGGCCTACTGGGCCAGGCCTGTTCATCCCACAAGTCATGCTCGTTAACGGAGCACTTTTAGGGGGTACTGGTGGTTTATGTCCGTGCTTCAAAGAGCATTACCTGAAAATACAGGAAAAGAGGCATTCGGGGGCCATGCCCCAGTTCTGGTTTCAAGTATGCAGGGCTCCCTCCCATCCGATCTGAAAATTCCACGGCCACGGTGTGACCACGTCGAACCCCCGGTCTATCCACATCTTTTGGGTGTATTTTTGCATTTCGTTCACCTTGCACTACCTAACTACTACAACTACTACATATCAACCGTGTTCACGGGAGCTGCCCCTGAGCTGCAGGTGGGCCACACTGGTCAAGGGACAACCGGTAGCACCAGGGACGATGCCAACAGGACCAATCCTTGTGCCTCCCCTCCAGTCCCCTCCCCTACGAACATCAGTAGACTCTGCTCAACGCCGATCGAGGGATCCTGTGCCATGCTTGCCCAGGAAGGTACATGAGGCCAATTGAGCCCAACACCTCCTGAATGCCACTTGCCTGCCTTAGCAACTGAGCCCGTCGCAGCTGGATTTCCTTTTGCTTCAACTTTTTTTTTTTTTTTTTTTTGGTTCCTTCAACTTTCAGCGGCATGGTATTCAGGAACTGCGAACGCACAGTCGAAACTGCGGACACACAGTCAACAACAACAAGGCGAAAGCCGAAAGCTGTGTAGTCATCGAAGTATCATCGATTAAAGAACTCATGGTTAACAGTGTCGGTTAACAGTGGTGAAAGATAGGATCAATGATGAATCGTGACTCCCCCCGTCATTGACGGAGCAAGCTCCCATAATCCCGTACCCACATTCCACATACCATAGTCGCGCCGATGCCGTAGCGGCAAGAGAGGAAATCCTCCTTGGCATCTTCTAATTTATCAAAAACGTCAATGTCAAAGCCCCACGTACTACTGTTCGACTGCTGAAAACAGGCATACGAAGTCTTACCTCTACAACTAGTTCCACGGGTCCAACTCACGATATTCGAACTCACGTACCTACGTCCAGACCTACTACTAACTAACCAAACCCGCTGACAGGCCCAGGTTCGAATCGTGACAGCCCCGAGTTCCAACCAAATCGTCGGATCATCTGGACGGTCTACAATGCTAGAGCATATCTCTGGTCCCATCATAACAGTCAAAGCGTTCGGTCCGTAGTTTTGGCACACAGCCTACTGTATTGGTCCTAAGTCCCTATGAATCACTTATCCTGTACGTGTTACTCTGGTGTTCAACAACTTTTATGGTCCTACTCCCAGTGATTATCCGATAGTAAGAGTGCAATCACCTTCCACATCTGGGTCTTTCCCCGAGTGTAATTCCTGAGAATTTTGCCGAACCAATGTCTCGGGTAGTTCTTCCTGCACAGCTCTGACCGTAACAAAATCAATGCCTCAATCAGCTCCATCCCGACACAAGAGTTCTGATCGATCCTGTGTATGACACTGATATCGACCATTTTTGTCTGCTTGCATGTACAAGATTCGAAATCTTGAAAGGTTTGGAAGGGAAGGGCATCTCCGTTCCGAAATTCCAACTGTCCTCTTCCTCATCAGTGCGCTTCAAAGTCAGCGCCCGGTCGTAGCACTCTCGAAAACGATCCAAAACCCGCTCTGCTCTAGCTTTATCACTATCCAACCGCTCATTATATGCAGCGAATACATATACATCATCAACAAATCTCAAACCAGCAAACAAGCGCCTCTGTCCCCCAAGCGAAATCTGGAAGTCCCATTCGCTTTTGGCACACATCAGGCAGGCCAATGGGGGACTCAAACTTTTCCCCATTGGGATTCCAACCACCTGTTGGATCAATATCCTGCATGCTTTAGTAAAGCAAAATTCCAATTCAAAATCAACAAAAGACATCAGCTACTTGAAATTCACACAGACAAAACCCTCGATCTGCTGACACCTACTCAGTTTAGCACCACGACCCCTCTTCTTGACAAACACCCCCTCATATCCTTTTTGGGCAACCCACCAACAGACCCATTCAATCGCCGCCCTAATAGTTGCGTGCAGCAGGCGACTAAACATATCCTTAATATCGAAGGATGCTCCCAAAATCCTAACATTCTGCTTGGACTTCCCGAGACGATTATTAGTGCTACGTAGTCTCTCTTTCAATGACAACAAAGACTTGAGATTGAAGTGCCCGGATTCCGGCAGAGAGTATAACAAACAGTTGATACCTTTTGCTACCAGTTTGCATGCTTGGACAAAGGGTTCGTTGAACGTAGGACAAATAAGACGATATTTCTCAGTGTCCTTGTGTTTTGGTAATGCGTACGCACTTCCAATAGCGCCCTTTCTGTTCCATTTTCCATGACAATTCAAACCACGTTTCTCATACTCGACTCGAGCCAACTCAAGCACGCAGTCCTCTCTGTCAGCACACATTCTGTATCCGTCACTTAACAAGAACGTGTCTTCCATGCCCTTCCCGTACAACAGTGGGCACATAACCAATGTATCACCGGGATTCCGATCAAGTGGGACCATCACTAGTCCTCTCATCTTCTCCCGAAGTTCCAGGATTTCATTGAGTCCCTCCGTATGAGGCAGGCTGTCGTGATGGATGATACACCCATCGGTATCCTTCTTCGAGAAGCACAAATCTTCAGTCGTCAACTTCGAAGTGTTGCTCCAAATCTGGAACGCCTCGGTCAACTCACCAGCTAATAGGCTATCTCTCTTTGCAACTTCAAATCTGGGTACATTCTTAGCATTCAATGCAATGCGAGGTACATCGTCGATATCTCTGATCCGGAAATGCACGTGCCCATTCCTCTTGGGGTAGGGCAAACCAGCGCAGGGACAGCTGGACACACGTGCCGACGCCGAACGTCGGTGGTTGTGGAATATGTCACCCACGTTTGGGCACTTCTTCCACACAACCCGTGATCTTCGCTTTACCATTTCCTTCAGGGAATTCTCGATCTGCATCTCTCCGATCCTCCTCCTAACAACTCTCGTAATCTCACTTTTCCTGATTCTCTCGACATACTGGACCTTAACTATAATTCTCGATATGATAAGAGCATCCACCACTAGCAACCCAGCCTCTAGCTCCATTCTATTGGTGGGGAGCTGCACCTGCTGGAACCGGGTCCAGCGTCCCTCATATACAATATACTGAAACATGGTTTAAGGAGAGATGTGTCAAAAAGGAGAGCTGCCTCTTCGGCCAGAATCTGACTGCCAGATACCTATTTAAATGCTAGCAGCGCCCACTCCTGTCTAATCTCAAAAACCCATTCATCCCATCCTACCTAATCCTAACACAAGTATTTGTTGTCATAATGAAGAGAATAAACTCTTGTTATCCCTCCCCCCTTCCAAACCAATAAAGATCCACCAAAGCAAGCTCAGAAGGAGGAAAGGGCTCTGGAAATGCTTCTGGGGACCTCAAAGTAACTCTTGTCTGCACATCAAACCAGTCCTGGAAGGTGATCTCATAATCTCTTTTGAAATCCATCTCATCTTCTTCCCTTCCTGGCCATTCCACATTTCACAATTTCCTTCGTGAAGAGTCACCCAACCAATCCTTTGTGAAAGTTTGGATTCGTTTCTTAATGTCCTGTTTTTGCTGTAGTGTATGAAGCCCATATTTAATCTTATCCCATTGGGATCTTATTTCTGTTTCAATGAATTGTTTTAACAAGCTCAGGCATTTCTCTACCCTCAATCCTTACCCTTTCCATCATGAAAACACATCTTTTATACCATAATGCCCATAAAATGGCCTTTCTACCAATGTTAAATAAATTACGTTGGAAGGTTGATAGGGAAATGAGGGCAGGGCACCAATGCCCCAGGAGGATCGCCCTCCAGTCCCACGGCCAATCTAAGCCTGTCAATTTGTTCCATACATGATCCCAACGCCTCCACAACAATTTTGCCCCCGGACATTGCAAAAAAATGTGTTCGATTGTCTCTCTAATCTTCCTACTAGGAAAGGCTTCCACACATGTACAACACCACGGTAGAGCTACACCCCTCTGTTCCAACGTGGAATGGTCAATCAACCAGTCATTTGTTGGTAAACATCGATGGATAATCTTCCATTGAAGTGATGCAAACTTAGCAGGTTTGTCCTTAAAAGCTTGACACTACTTAATTGGCCTGAGCAAGTCTGTATATATATTTAAATGTCGGGCCCATCGTTCCCGTATTATGTCAATAACATCAACCTTTGGACGTAACAGACGATACAAGGCCTTAACTGATAAAGACTGTAATTTCTGAGCCTTGCATCTTCTGTTGGTGCGCCAGGTCCATTCTGCTGGATCCATAGGGAGTTCCTGTAGGGGAATATTCGGGGCATACACATTCCATCCTTTAGATACTGGACAATACAAAGCTCTCACTCTGTAGAGTGAGTCAAAATGGAAAAACTCCACCTTATCCTGATTACTTTGAGATAGAGAGAAGTCCTTATGGAGTGCAAAGATATTTACTAGGGCACCATCCGTATGGATATTCAGTATTTGCCCCACTACCCTGGAGCCCATCGTTAGATGAGCACACACCCAATCTGCAACCAAGAAAATAGGACCATTTTTCATGGCGGCCACCCAGACCAACGGAATGGATGAAATCACTAAATCAAGGTTCTCAGCTAGATTGTGTGCGTACTTAATTTCCTTTCTCAATTGATTTACATATTTTCAATTTTTGTTTTTCGGGTTCCATAAATCCTTGATCCTTACTACACCATGCTTGACCCAAGTGGACCACGGGGATGTGGAACTTATGAACACTCTTCCTTGCGCATCCGTGATCCATCTATTGCCAAAAATTGGTTTTCGTAGGACTTCCTCATACCTAGAAGCAAGT
Source organism: Chara braunii (assembly GCA_003427395.1). Classification (NCBI taxonomy): domain Eukaryota; kingdom Viridiplantae; phylum Streptophyta; class Charophyceae; order Charales; family Characeae; genus Chara; species Chara braunii. The sequence continues at coordinate 466,692 of BFEA01000320.1, read as the reverse complement.
GATTTGTTAGGCAAAGGAAGTTTACGCCAAGTTCTCAATAGGGTAGTCCAGAAACTGTCTAAAACCAGATCCCTTCTTACTACCCCCTCATCCCCCTCCTTTTGAGATTGTGATTGTGGTCGAGGAATGGACCAGTATCTGTCCTCTACCCAAATCAGTGGATTAACATCCTTTGTAGTTTGTAGAGCCATTCTGCGTATTTGTTCCAGTGCCAATGCTTGCCATGTAAGATCCGTGGCCAGTATTAGTCATTTTAGCCATTGAAGAGTTAGTGCTTGACACTGGATTGAAGGATCCAAAATGCCTAGTCCTCCCTTGGACTTCGGCTGGATAAGAACCTTCCAAGCCACTCTAGGGATTACATGTGCCGTTTTGTGATCTCCACGCCACAAGAAGGCCGTGAGTTGACTCCTAAGTTCCTTGGCCGATCCATTACTTATTGACCACAGAGCAGACTTGTACCAAATTGAAGCCAAGATTACATTATTAATAACCAGAGCCCTACCAAACAGTGAAGTATGTTGATTTTTCCATTGCTTCATTTTTTGTATAGGTGGGGAAGTGATCCATAAATCATTAGAATTAGGCTTTCCCCTAACTGTGAGTACAACTCCCCAAACCCTGATTGGTGTCTCTAATGGTAACCATTTTACCCTTGGATTCTCAAGAGGCCTATCCCCATGAGAGTGAATCCACCATCCCTGTGTCTTACTCCCCCAATTGACCACCATATCTGAAAGAAGGGAGAACTTATCCATTAGTGCTTTTATTTCTTCCATATTCTCCTTGGATGCCTCCATCAGGAATACCTGTAATCTGAAGTCTTTTAAGATTCTGGTTAGTTCTTAGATTAGCTCCTAATGATTCCATTATAATCAAAAAAAGAAATGGAGCTAATGGATCCCCTTGCCTGACCGATCTCTGAAGTCAGATTTCCGGAGAAAGAAGACCATTGATCTGAACCCTAGTAGTGGCATTGGAATGAAGGATAGTAACCCACCTACTAATTGATGGACCAAAATTTAACTTAATTAAGCAAGCATCCAAAAACTTCCAGTCCACATGATCATAAGCTTTCTCAAAATCTATAAAAACAAAGTCAACTTTTTGGTGATTTTGTCGAGACAGCTTAATCATCTCATTGATGAGCAATATGTTATCTTGTATGTTCCTTCCATTAATGAATCCCGTTTGGGAGGGATGAATGATGTCTGGCATTATTGGAATGAAACGATTCGCAATGGCTTTGACCAACATTGTGTATACCACCGTGAGTAAGGTGATGAGTCTATAGTTTCTTATATTCGTTTTATCTCCCTTTTTGTATAACAAGGTTAAAATCCCTTGCCCAACTATTTCCCCCATACTTCCCATCTCCTGGACTTGTTTGTAAAATTCCATCAAATCATCTGCGAAATATGGCCACATTGTTTCCCAAAACTCTTTAGGGAGACCATCGAACCCCGGAGTTTTATCCTCTTCCATCTGCAACAACGCAATCCAGATTTCTTCCTTAGTGATCGGTTCTTCCAATCTTTCCTTTTGTCTCTGTGACAACTCTTGAGTCATGGGGGCCAAAAAATCTTGTAAGATCTGATCTACAATCGGCGCGTCGACCCTTGAAATAAAAAGATTTTTGAAGAAGTCATATGCCACCGTCAGACTACTGGCTGAAGTGGTAGTTTCTTGCTGTGACGTCTGTTGTGGATCCTTTAAAGCTTCAATAGTCGTTCTTCTAGCTCTGGCGCGAGCCACAGAATGCTTGAAGAATTTCCCTCGAATCAGCTGACCTTGCCAACGACGTTGCACGAAGGTTAGTAGTTGGTTCCTGAGTGTTAAAATATCAATTGGTTGAGATACTTGTTCTGGACAGTCTTGTTGCTCGTATTTGAGAATTTGCTCTTGAATATTCATTTCCTACTTATATCTTTCTTTGGCGATTAGCTTAGAGTATTCATTACACTTTTTAGCCAAATAAACTAACCCATTATTGAACCATGCTATATATGATTCATGTCTATCCTTAGTAGAATGCCGATAACTCCATACATCCTGAAGAAAAGTTATGAAATCCTTTCGTTTGAGGAGGGAGGAGTTGAGTTTGTAGAAACCTCTACCTTGATCCGGTTTCTTACGGAAGGAAAGTAAAACTGCACACATTTTATGATCTATTCCTTTCCACGGACTTAAGGGAAAAATGTTAACTCCCATTAAAGCACAGTTTAAGTCTTTAGACATGAGAATGAGATCTATCCTTGATCTTGATTGATGGGGAGAGCCATCATTCCTAATGCACGTATATGTTATCTCCTGTGGGCAAAAACGCCTATATGTGTCAAACAAATTTTCAGATTCACAAAGATGTTGAATAATTTGTTCATCCTCCTCTATATATGTAGGACATGGAGAAGGGATTCTCCATCTGGCCAACCATCTGTCAGGTGCAGCATTGAAGTCACCTGCTATGATGATTGGAACACCATTAGGAATGTGGTTTCTAGTGCTTTGAAAAAATTCTCTACGTTCCTGTAATACATTAGGACCATAAATATTGAGGACGCAAATTAATTCCAATTCGAACATTACTAACGTAACCAGCCATCGGCCCTGTTCCTGATCGACTTTACAATGTACAATTTCTATCCTGGAATCTGGTGGCACCCAAATGGCAACCCCTGCCGACCCGTTGGTTGTGGAATAGGCTTGGTATTTCTGATAGGGCCAGGCTAGATTGTGCGCTCTATTATGTTTCGGGGAATTTAAGAGATGTGTTTCCTGGATACAGATCAGGTCAGGCCAACACCTCCCACCCACTCCTTTCAATTGTTCCATAATGGCCTTACGTTTCACAACATCTGCTGTAGCAAGGCCATTTACATTGAGGGACCTTAGGTCCAGGTCTGCATTCTGAGTAGCACGCAACCATCCTGGATTTTTACCATAAAGAGCCTGCAGTGCCTCCATCCCTACTGTCCCTAAGGTCCCTACCGTATAAGCACCTATAGCCTTACCCAGTTACCCCCTTCCAAACTAGAAGAGGCTGTCAGTAACCCACCACGTAAGATAGAACAGAGGAAAGCTGAGACTTCCCCTATCGACCATACCGCATTCGCCTTGATTTTCAAGTGCTGGAGATCCAACAATGCTGCATGCGAGACCCATCTAAGGCCTGCTTCTTTGTTGTCCTCAAACCTTACAAAAGTATCACGTTTGGACATCTTAGCCTGGTCCCCGATTTCTGTGAGAGTCGCCTGAGGACCTGGGTCAAAGTGTTTGGACAGGAAATCGTGCAGGTCCCTCTTGAAAGTCCTATCATTAGAGTTCTGGTAATCCACATATGTGGTCCAGCCTCTTAATGTGACCCCCCCATATTGATCCTGGCCTATAGGGGATATACAGTTTGCCTCAGTGGGATGCAAGACCCTGGAGGTCTGCAGAGTTAAACAAGTGGGATAGCTACTACAAGTAGAGCAGACAAGCAGACTATTCCTCAAAAGATTATTCTTACGAGTCTGCAGATTCAAGTAAGTGGGATAGCTACTACAAGTAGAGCAGGCAGGCAGACTTTTTCTCAAGAATTTTTCATAAAGTCCTGCTCAGTCAATCCCCTGGAGTCCAGGGTAATCAATGCTGGCAGGCGCCCCTCTCAAGTCTCTTTGACTTTTTCATCCTGTATAAGGGACGCTGGACCCGCTTTCCAGCAGGTGACGCTCCCCACCAATAGATGGAGCCTTCCCCCGGGTGCTAGTGATGCCTGCTCTTATCAGCAGCACTAGCACTGCAGGCGGTGTGTTCAAAAAGAAAAAAAAAAGAAGAAAAAAAAAAGGAATGAAGGTTGAGGACCAATTTCAAGGACAGTTTCTTCGAGTGGTGTGGAAAGAGGCCCAAAAGTCCTTGTGGGAGTATGCCCTTTGTCAGTACTCCCAGGAGTTGCAGTTGCAGCACGAGGTATATTCTTGACTGAATGTGACCTTAATCACAGTCAGATACGGCACCAATAGGTAGATGCCAGAAATTCCCTTAGTATCACGCCAGGATACGCCCGCCCAGTAATAGTGGAAAGTTTAGTCTGTTAAGGCATCTCACCAGTGGTGAAAAGATTCAAGAACCCAAGTCCGGTCCCAGATTCCCAGTGTCCCAGTGTCCCATGTACCATACTTCCCACGTGTAGGCATGACTATACCGTGCGCGCACACACACACACACACACACACAGAGAGAGAGAGAGAGAGAGAGAGAGAGAGAGAGAGAGAGAGAGAGAGAGAGAGAGAGAGA
>BFEA01000320.1:396770-407726 GCA_003427395.1 Chara braunii | reverse complement strand
AAGGGGAGAGAGAAAGTTGGGGGGATGGGAATGGAGGTTGGATGTCTCCAGTATCAGGGTTCAGGTTTTTCTTAGTCATAAAGTAGAGTGAAGTTAGGTATTTGAAAGGGGATGGTAGAGTTTTAGATCGGGAGCCTAATCCATTGCGCTTCAGTAGTTAGCCACGGTTTCCATCTTAATTGTTATTCTGGTCCAATTCGCACAGTTTTCGTTTCGCATCTATCCAAAGGGATCAAAAGTTCTCCAAAAGATCATTCCTTTTGGTGAGGTATGATTCTGTGATCATCATGAGTTTTTTTTTCCATGCTGCATGCGTGTTTACAGTTATGGTATGCACTATTGAGGCATTGGCGTCCATAAACCCAAACGTATGTTTCTTGAATTAGTGCACGCATCTCATACGCCAAGATGCCATGAACATTGGCAGTCGGGTGATATTGAAGAAATTGGTCATAAAGGGAGACCATTGGTGTGCACTTGGGGAGATCTCCCCCAACAAGATTGTCTTTAGGTCCCACGGGATATGTATGTCTGTTAGGTGGTGTCATGCTGAGTCCCACCATCTCCACAGTTGGGCTACCATCTGGCAATTAAGAAAACAATGTTCCAATGTCACCCTTTTCTTGGGAAAAACATTTCCACATTAAGTGCATAAGGGGGACAACTGACCCCGTTGTTCCAGATCAGTTCTTGCTGTCAGCCAGTCGGGTGTCGGTAGGCATCTGTGAATAATTTGTCATTGCAGGCTCTAAGGTTTGTGGACTGTATTCGTGAGTAGGCTGTCCAACTTATATTTTACAAATCTTCTTTTTTCAAATGCAAATCTTTATCCAATCTGGCCTTAATGGGGTCCAATATCTGTATCGTTTTGCGTGACTGTCTATAGCCCTCTTTAACTGTGTATTGCCAGATTAGAAGCTTACTCTTTCCTGCCATAGTCCATTCTCATTCCCGAGGGTCGAAAGGCAGTTGGGCAAGAGGAATAGTTGGCTGATAAGCGAAAGGCCCCTTATCCCCTTCCTGAATCACTCGAACTCTTATAAGATCGTTCTGGGGTCTATGGTGGTCTCGTTCCTCATATCGAGTTAATTTGGACCATCTTTCTCCTGGTAAGTGGGGTCTATGTGCATGCACTAAAATATGATGAGTGAGTACTGATTCCACCTTGTAGATTGCTATGGGGAGTGACCAATCCTCTTTTAGGATTACACAGTCTCCTTGTTTTAACGTCGGTCCACGTTTGAGTTCCGCCACCCATGCCAACGGGATAGCCTCTTGTAGCTCTCTTAACCCTTCCTCTATATTTCTAACCCGGGTTAATTGAGGTTTGTGATCCACTCCAGTATTCCAGGTTGTTGTTTGGCTGTTCCACAGATCCCCAACCGTATGTATTCCTCTTTTAGGCCATAGTAGCCATCGTGAGCCATTACGGAGGGAGAAGGGGTGTCCTGTGCTGTCGAGAATGTGGGGGTTCCCAAACATCGGTTGTAACATAGGATTCGTGAAAACCTAACAAAACAAATTGTTAGGTTTGCACGAAATCTATTCAAGATTATGATCGTACATTTTTCAGGTCTCCTCCAGGAACAAAATTTTACGTGAAGTGAAACATCCACAAAAAAAAAAAACAGAAAATTATTTTTTCAGAACTACTAGAGGGGGTGAGGAAAAAAACGGGTTTTTTCATAGAAAATCACGACCTGGTGAAGTACCGTAGGTTCAAGAACTAAAATATCCTAATTATTTGTTATCCAAAAAAATTGTGTTTATAGTCCTATAAGATGTGTAGCACGATGAATTTATTCGGGGGTTTTCCGAACGCGCAAACATATTCTCCTGTTCGTGAATACGTTCGCTTGAATATGGTTTCCCATACATGGGCGAATATATTAAACTCGTGTTTGGCTAAGAATTTCAATATGTCTCCGAGGCAAAAGTTGTTTGTATTCTTATTTTGAATGACATATATTTTTTTATAAGGGTTTTATTACTAAGTTCAAAAGTGATTTATAGTCCTATAAATTATTTTGTGCAGAGCTTGACTTTTACCTAACTGCGAAAACAGACTTATAGTCCTATAAATGAGTTTTCACCAAAACACGTTTTTTTTTACATCTTTCAAGTTTGCCTTGTCATCCTTAAGAATTGCCCTGTTTGAACTCTGTTTTTTTCCCAATCTACTGAGAATGACTTATAGTCATATAAAAACATTTTGCAAGGAAGGGTTTTCTTGCACATTTTGAGGAACGCTAGACTTTTCACCTGATTTCCTTGCCTCCTTTATCGCAAAACGATTAAAAACGCTATCTTTTTGTGTAAAAAATAACATTTTGACTTTTACTTTTTCATTCTATAAGAAATGTTAGGTTTTCTTCGATTGTGAGGTTTTCACGAATCCCCTGTTTTGTCTACTTATTTCCTCCCATCTGATCTGGGGGGAGTTTTGGGTTGGGCCCCTCTCTCTCAAGAGTCTCAAGAAACCGGTCCAGAGAGGATCAAATCTCAAATCCCATTTAGCTGCATTTGATGGTGAGTTGTTAGTACGGGCTCGGGGCGAGGTTGAGAGGGACCATTCTTTATTGGTCAGCCACTGCCGCGGGTGTATTAGTTTTATTGCTGTTGTCTGGGGGGCCAAGGCGGAGATCTGAATCAGGCCATAAGGGGCCCAAGGGATGGTGTTGCCTATCAACAATCTTATCATAAATTTGAATATAAGTGCCTTAATTTCGTTCTCTGGGTCCACAATGCCCAATCCTCCCTGTGACGGTGGTTGTGTGATCACCTCTCATGCCACTCTTTTGATACAGTCCATTTTTTCATGATCTTTGCTCCACAGGTATGCCGATGCTGCTCTCCGGAGGCGTTGTCGCTTACTCAGTTGCCAGAAGGCAACCTTGTACCAAATTGCAGCAAATATCCCGTTGTTTATTGCCAATGCTCGTCCTATTATCGAAGTGTGAGTCGTTTTCCATGCTTCCATTCGGTCGACAGCCAGATCTACCAGCCTCTCCCCATGATCTGTGGGGGGGCCGAGGGCTGTCAAGTTTACTCATAGGACCCGGATGGCGGCTTCCTTTGGTCTCCAGTCCACCTGTAGTGTAGGGGGTGGTGGGTTGTCAACATTACTAAGCCACCATCCTTTCGTCTTCGTTCCCTAATTAACTTTCATGTCAGCTGCAATTTCGAATAGATGTATCGTGCGTGCCGGCATCTTAAGGTTTGTGGTATTGGCTCTAAAACCACCAGTACCCCGCCCAAGCAAAAAAAATTGATCTCCTGAATTCATGGAAGTGTTGGGCAGGCCTGGTAGAGGCTCGGTAGAGCCTCGGACTGGCACTGGTGGACGCTCGTTTTCAAAACGGAAACGAGCGACCAGCACAACAAAAACGAAAACGGAAATGTCAAAAAAAAAAAGGAAAAAAAGGAAACGAGAGAAAAAAGAAAACCAACAACCGTTCAGAAAGGCATGGACGGCGGCGTGAAGCTCGAAACTGGGGCCTCAAGCAGCCAGGGTGCTCGTCTCTGTCATTACTATTCCAAAAAAATAAAATGGAATGAACATGCTGGCGGAAGGTGGTCTGATACTGACAGGATTAGCATGACCTTGAGGAACGATAGGATGGCAGACAAACATCGAGAAATGGTCCAAATTTGAAAAAAAAACAAAAAAAAAACAGATCCAGTTGTCTTTTGTGCACGTCGGCAGCTGCGAGGGTACCCGTCCCTGCCTGACTACTCAAAAACAAAAAAAAATGAAATGAATGTGGCGCTGAAAGATGGCCAGATACAAAGAACAATTGCATGGCCATGAGCAAGGATACGATGACATCATGACACACATAAATAGAGAAATGGTCCAAAATTGAAAAAAAAAAACAAGATCCAGCAGGATCCGTTTTGTCTTTTGTGCATGTATGCAGGCTGTTAGGCTCGCTGCCTTGGGGTCTCGCCCCGCCACAGATGAACTTCAAGGTGGAAAATGAAAATTCATCTTTACCTGGAACATGGAAAGATAAAGATACGCCCCCATGTTTTTGTCCTCTGTGCATGCCGAGAGTACTGGAGAGAGCCCAAAAAGAAAGCAAATGAATACCACTCTCGTTAGTGACCCAATACAAAGAATCTTAGCACAGCCCTTTCGAATCCTCTGTACCGTAAATTGTCGCCTTCTATGCAGGCGGTGAGTGGTTGAGTGAACCCCCTTCTCGTAGAAGCGGCCGTGAATAGGGGAGAGCAAAAGAGAAAGGAAAAAAGAAAAAAAAGAACCATTCCAGGTTGGAGTACCGATCCTCTGCATTGAAGGACCGGTCTCCCACTGTAGCTTTCCTTTTCACCAGCTGCATCAACACGAAACAAAGAGGTTCGGTAGGTTGCAAAAGAAAAGGTTCGGAGGAGTTCTTCGGAAGGTACTGGTGGTTAAATAGGACGGTAAGGTCGTTGGCGAATATGAATGTGATCAGAATTAGATGTGGTGGTATTTCCTGTACGTCAATCCTTTGGATTTCTGGGTTGGTCCTGATCATTGCTGCCAGAACTTCCATAGTAAGAATGAATAACATCGGGGGGATAGGGTCTCTCTGTCTGACCGATCTCTGCAGTGTGATAGGTGGTGCCAAGTGTCCATTTATCATTACATTGGTGGTAGCATGCTGGTAAAATTTATCATTACATTGGTGGTAGCGTGCGGGGTCCAAAGTTCATTTTTTGAAGGCACATTTCTATGAAGTCCCAGTCCACATGGTCGTATGCTTTTTCAAAGTCAATGAATGAGATTGTTGCGTTGTCTGACATATCTGATGGTTTCATTGACCAGTAAAACATTGTCTTGTATGTTGCGGTATGGCATGAAGCCAGACTAGTCGGGGTGAATAAGGTGTGACAAATAGGGGAGAAGTCCGCTGACCCACACCTTGGATATAATCTTATAGGGGACAGGGAGAAGGGTAATTGGTCTGTAGTTTCGAATCTCATCCTTGTCTCCTTTTTTGTAGATGAGGGTGGTTACCCCTTGACCCATCATATCACCAAAGGACTCTTCGTTGAGTACCGCATTCACATACTGGCAGAAATCCAATCTCAATGTGTCCCAGAAATTGAGCCAGAATTCCTTTGGGAATAAGTCCAACCCTGGTGTTTTTTCATCGTTCATGTCTCGGAGGGCTTGAAGCATGTCTTCTTCTTTTATGGGCGCCTCCATTGCCTCCCTATCCTCGTGGTCAACATCGACGGGAGGGCATTGAGAAGGGTGTCTCTAGCGTCTGACAGAGTGTCAGACTGTCTATATCTGGCTTCAGATGTAAACAGTCTTTGGTAGTATGTAAAGGCGTATTCAACTATTTTCTACGCATTATCTGTCATAGGTTGGGTATCATCGAATGAATGTCTCAGGGAGCAGACATTGCTTTGTCTTCCTCTAGCTTTGACTTTCCCGAAGAAAGTTTTTGACATCATACCGTCGGACTCATTTTTAGAGATCCTTGTCTGGATTCTTCATTTTTATGCTTGATCATCCAGGTATTCTTGCAATTGGGCACGCGTCGTTTGGAGGGCATTGAATGTGTTCGCATCAAAACTATCACACCTGGTTGGCCTCTACCGGTTTTTTAGTAGTCCAATAGGTTCAAAACTCAGTCACCATTGTCTGGAAGGAAGTGAGTTTTAGAAGATTAGTGTTAAGCTTGAAGAACACTATTCCTTTTGCAATGTGAGTATGAAAAGAGAGACATAGCACAATCATGCAATGATCAAAAGATTTGCACGGGGAGATGGTGCATATTTCTGCTACAGTGAGAAACCCTGCTATTTCTTCTGATATGAGGCCCAAATCAATCCTAAAATTCGCTATGCCTTGCATTCCTCTAGATTTGACACATGTGTATGCTTCTTTGGTAGGATGCAGGTGTCTATACGAATCCTGAAGATTGAGGTGGGCAATCATATCCTCGAGGGCTTTGATGTCTGAACCGGCCGACATCTGGTTGTGTTGTGCCCCATGGGAGGGTGGTGTTCCAAAAACTGATGAAGGTATGCCGGTCCAAAAATTGGGGTGAGTGGGAGAAGTAGATGGCGGGATATCAAGCGTCCTACTAGTGAGGGGGCTACCTTGTAGGATGGAAATAGGGTACAACAACAGTGGAGATGGTGACTCTGCTGCAATAAGGCTTACTGAAGTGAGGTAAAGGGGATTGATGGAGGGTTTCTGAGCCGTTTTCTGAATTTTGTCTGTATTCTTGTTTTTTAGGGCTCTTGGACCCGAATGTTTTTTGGGTATCTACTTGAGGCTGGGGACAGGGGGCACATGATCTTTTGCAAGGATGGAGAAGGGGATGGTGCAGAGTTGCTTGACGGGCACCGACTGGGGGGATTTCTCATTAGATGCAATTGGCGTCGAGCAGTTTAGGCTATTTGATGGGTACCGGTTGAGGAGGGGAGGAATAACCCTAGTGCGAGAGCTGGGGGAGTTCTCATCAGATGCGATTGGCGTTGGGAAGTTTAGGCTGTTTGATGAGTACCGACTGAGGAGGAGTAACATTGGTGCCATTGGCGTTGGGCACGATGTTCTGCCTCCTCAAGGACGGAGACTGGATATTCCGAGAGGGTAAGGAAATTGCAGGTTGATGCTGACGTTTGTTTCTTGCTGAAGAAAGATGCCTAAAAACTACTCAAGTAATTGGTCTCATTTGTTTTCTTAGAAAATTGGGCCTCAGTCTATGATGTTGTGGGATCTGGGTCATAGGTGTTGAATAGATTATCTCCTTTAGGGTTGGAGTTCCTCCCTGTGAGGGTTACACAAGGTGGGTGGTGTGATCCTTGAGAGGGTAGGGGCGGTATTGAGGGTTAAACTTTGTCCTTTTCTGGGTCACGCTGATTTTTGGGTCGAATCAGCTATGGCAGTTGGGGAGGGAGGACAAGGGGTGCTGATGTCAGCAGGGTGAGAGTTGAGAGGGATGTTCCACTTGGAGGAAGTGGAGCAGAAAGGAAGGAGGATCTTCGGCTCTGCGGGGGCATACTTTAGGGGGTACTGTATCCGATTGAGGGAGCAGGAGGGGTATTATGGGGGCTGTTCGAAACTGGGGGGGGGAGGTGAGGGGGTGCCTTCCTGCGGAGGCAGTGAATAGACAGGAGGTTGCCTCTTGGGGGAGAGGAGTAATCCCTTTGGTTCTTGTGACCCCTTTACACGTAACTGAGACCTCAACAGGCGCTGAACTTTCCATGGGGTTTCCCTTCTTCCTGTGGGAATAGTAGGCGCTGAAATGATCATGTCTTGATTTCTGTTTTCCTAATTGAAAAATTCCTCCAAGGTTCTGGAGTTGAAGGCAAGGGGTAGTGGAGTTGTGACAGTGGGAGATGACACACTCTGCGGCGAAGGGGCTAGCCTGTAGGATTGAATAGGGTACAACAACGGTGAAGATGGTGGCTTCACAATAGTAAGACTTGCCGGAGTAGGGTTGAGAAGGTTTTGTTGGGGGATATTTGCAAGATGAATGATGGGATTTACAACTATGGTGTTGGCTGGTAGCTTGACTGGTATTTGCCTTAATCCTGAGTCCTGATGGTTTGCGGATAGACGAGGCCAGAATGACGCTGGTCGGTGCTGGGGCTTGGTTGCGCTGCCCTGTAACTCAAGCGGTATGAGGGCATGAAACCTAGGTAGAGAGATCTGGGGAGTTGTCGAGGGTGGAAGGCACTCTAGTGTCTTTTCGTGAGCTGGTGCCAAGCCGATGCTGGCCGGAGCCGGGGCGGGTCGCTTTGCCCTGTGGCCCAGCAGGTGAGGGGTTTCTGGGGTGGGTCATGACACCCTGTAACCTAGCAGTTGGGGGCATGAGGCCTAGTAAAGATTGGGCATCCGGATATAGGGGCGAGGAGGCAGGTAGGGTTGGGTTGCTGAAAGGCTCTAAAGTAGGTGGTTCTTTAGTTCTGAATGCTCCTTTGATCTGAGCTTTGGAGGCTAGAGCAATGTTTAGTGTTCTTGTACACAGTTGTCTTTCTTAGCCGAAGCCGTGTAATGGCCCCGGTACCTCAAGGATCTTCCCATAAATTTCTCAGTTTCTTAATATGATCTTGAATGGGACGCTGGGCCCGGTTCCCAGCACGTGATGCTCCCCACGAATAGATTGGAGCATGTCACCCTCCCCCCCCCCCCCCCCCCCCCCCAAAAAAAAAAAAAAAAAAAAAAGATGTAGTTCATCTGTGATATGTAAACTCCAGCTAGATTTCTATATTTTGAGTCATTCCTCGGAGCACGAGTAGGGTCCATGGGCACTCCACAGCGTAGCAGCAGGTTGTGAATAACGCAGACTGCGTTGTGCCGAACTGTTCTCTGCAACCGCGCGGATTTCTGCACGAGGCTATATCGGGGGGGGGGGGGAGCAATTGGCTGAGTCGGAATGGCCTGGCGGATTGCATCGCTGCCCTTGTTTTTTCTTGTCTCTTTCGACTGAAGACTGGTCTGGTCCCATGACGGTTGATAGTTGATCGCGCTGTCGGTGCTAAAACCGTTACAAGGTTATCCGCCCTGGTTTTTGCAAGCGGCGGGAAATAAGTTTGGTTTGAAGCTTAAGTATTCCGTGTGAGCCGCGACCATGTCCGGGATTTACATTGATTGATGGCTGACTAGAGTAGAGAGTGTGTGGGTGCGCAGATTTGAGGGCGCGTGACCTTTGTATTTTTTATTGATGATTGAAGAGTCGGCGGGTTCGCCGGCCAGATTTTAGTTTTTGATTAAACTAGGATTAAAGATATTATGTCTCGTTGATCGATATGTTTGCCTGTGACCTATGCGTATACACGAAGGGCGGCATCGGCAACCATGTGATTTTGAGATCGTTTTGGTAGGTCTGCGCGTCGTGCAGTATTGATTTATTTTAGGTGTCCGTCAAAGTAAGACCAAGACTTGGGCCTAGCACTAGAGGTTGTGATGTCACATTTTTGTCAAAGAGATTTAGGGATCGAGACCGAGCGCCGACGACGTGGGGGTCAGAGTGGCGCGAGGGCCCGACGGGGCTATCCCCCTTGGTTTTGCCGTCGGCGATGTCCGATCGGTGGTGACACTTTCTAAGTAATTTTTTTTTAGCGCCGTATTTTTATTATTTTCTTGTTACACTCCGGCGTGCCGTTGACCCGGACGCGACGCCAGGCCTAATGACCGTCACGGCAGTCAAGGACCTTGAGTGCGTGCCCCGTTTGACGGGCCTGCATGTCCCGGATGCTGCCTAAAGTCCTCTAGTCCACCGTTGTTGAGAACAAGGCATGGTTAGGGCTTGACTTGTAATTGCACTTGAGGCAAAAGGGTCGGTAATGCTGAATGTATACGACCTACGTTTCGAGCCCGGTAAGGTCGCGTGGGGTGTGTTGTATTCGCGGGAGTACCTGAAGTATGATTTTCATGACCATGCCGAAGTTACCCCGCTGTAGTATTTTGGGGAACCCCGTAGCAGCCACATCCAGGCTCAAGCCGCCAACCAGGGAACATGCGGGGGAGACACCCACTGGCAAGTGCGATGCCTGCTACGGCAAGCGGGCGGTACCGGCCAGGCACCAGTCGGTAGGCGTCAGGGTCGGGTTTCTTTCGACGGGCCAGTCACTATGCTTCCCCTCCAGTCCCCTTCCCCAATGAGCACCAACAGTCTTTGCTTAGTGTCGCCCGGGGGGAGGGAGACCAACAACATAACTCTAGGTAACAGGCGATCGATCGGACCGGGCAGCGCTAAGCAGTTTACGGGTGGAGCACTAGCGCAAGCGGGCATCGGGTGCTAAGCCTGTGAAACGAGGCAGCGAACAACGGTTGCTGCGTTGTCGATGTTGGCACTAGAGAAGCCACCAAGAGAAGGAGAAGACCCAATTGAACCTGACGCGGTTTCACGACCAGATACAAACGGGGTAGGAGACGGTGGAAGGCAATAGCTGGAATAACGGTCCGGAGGAGAAGCAGCGAAGGAGACGGACGCAAAAAAAACAGCAAAGGCAGTGAGGAAAGACGAATCGTGACGGGGGTGCCGCCAGGTACGTGCGTCACAAGAAGAGAGATGGTGAAGAAGAGAGGAGATGAAGAGGGCTAGAAAACGGATCTTTCGGCCGATCCACGACGGATTTAGTTGAGGTAAGAGCCGGAGTCCAAAGTATTGGGGTGCGCGCATCCGGATTGGGAGTTAGATTCGCGCGACAGTTAATGTAGAAGGAACTTTTTAGAGAATGTAGTGCGGGAGAGGTGACGAAGGAAGAGAAGGAAGGAGATTGTGTGCTCTCGTTCGTTAACGGATTCCGACAAGATAAAACCCGAATCCGACGTTTTGGAGGAAGTCGAGTTAGACTGTGAAGTTGGTTTTCGGTGTTAGTAGGCAGTTTTCGAGACACAACAAGTGGGGCTGCGCCCGAATGGATGGTCGGGTTGAAAAGTAGTATGAAACTTCCCATGTTTTGGGGAAGAATTATCCTCCCTTAGCATGCTTGATTAAAGGGTGAACCACGTGGTATAGTCGAGCCTAAAGAAGGGTTTTAGTGGCGGAAAAGTTAGTTAGTTAGGAGTAAGTGGGAAGGGAGATGACTACAAGAAGCTATGGTGGATGAAGAAGTGGTGAGGGAAGAAAGTCGAGGTCACGCTCGATCTTTGATGAAATCGAGTGGAAGGAGGTGGTGAGTCGGGGTTTCGAACCGGGTGACTACGTTACTTATCCTTGTGCTCATCTCGATCCCTACTTTGCCTATACTTCCTGGTTCTCTCCTGCTTGTTACCTCAGTCTAGCTGGCTTGGAGCGAACCTTGGCGGGCTCGATAGCTAGGTGTGCTCATGCGCTGGAAGCTGCAACGAGCCGCATAAGGAGCAAAGAAGGGGGGGGGATTTGCCCATTCATAGTGGCGGTTACTTTGGTTGCGCCCTTTGTGAGAAGTATCAGCTTGCATGACTATAATCGAGAGAGAGAGAGAGAGAGAGAGAGAGAGAGAGAGAGAGAGAGAGAG
>BFEA01000320.1:339591-354449 GCA_003427395.1 Chara braunii | reverse complement strand
TCTCTCTCTCTCTCTCTCTCTCTCTCTCTCTCTCTCTCTCTCTCTCTCTCTCTCTCTCTCTCTCTCGCTCTCTCCCTCTCTCTCTCTCTCTCTCTACTGGGGCAAGCAAACTGACAAATCTGGACACTTTACCCCTCAGAGCACTTATAAAAAAAGCCAATAGCCACCCCTCCAGCAAAGAATGAAGCTCCCAAAGCTGTTCCCTCTCCCCCCCCCCTTCCCCCCAAACAAGATCAAAGAACCATAGCGTGATGCAGACCGTGTCACTTCCTTTGCCATGTAAGCGGACCCTAAATTTCTCAACCTAATTTTTTGGCGCATGGATGCACAGAACAGGTTCCCCGCGAGGCTGGGACATCGAAAAGGCAGCCTCTTTGCTTACCAGCGCAAGTTTCGGAGGGGGCGGCCTGTACTCGGGTTTTAAACCACCAGTACACTGTCCAGCTATTGATGCCGAGCCTAAATTCACCCTGCGCGCCAAAAAAAAAAGAAACCGACACGGGCCTGTGTTTGGCTGGCGCTGCTATAGATGACCAGTCGATGCCTTGGCACAACCCACAATGCAATGCAGTTCCGCCTCGGCTTAAATTGCCATGTCAGCAAGCTCTCATCATCCAGTGTGCACCCCTATGTCACCACACAGCCTTCCTGGTGCGCCCACACGACCCTGGGCCGCCTATCACCCCACGCACAAGCGATGTCACTGCCTCACCATACCCAGCGAAGCACCAAACAGCTATTGCGAAGGAGCTAGCAGAGCGGCTCGAACCAGCTCCGATACCAAATTGCAAGGAAAATGAGAGAGAGCAAAATGACAGAAATCCCGAGTGCAAAATCACACTGAGAGCCAGAAAGTCGAACACTGTCCAGAAAGCAGAAATGCACTGATATTGCACCAATGGAGAACCAAAAAATTGTCGATGAGAGCATACTCTCGCCATCACCAACATACGTATCCAGAGTCCTTCCTCCTACTTGGCGCTCAAAGCCCAGACTACGATCACACAGCTTACTAGCAGCCTACAACTTGGCAATGCATCCAGTTAACGTCAGCAGCAGAACCGAAGTACATGAAGATGTTGACCCGTGTAGACCATCGCCAAGACCAGGTACGTGCCCTTGCATCATCAACCTCATGTCTCTCTCTCTCTCTCTCTCTCTCTCTCTCTCTCTCTCTCTCTCTCTCTCTCTCTCTCTCTCTCTCTCTCTCTCTCTCTCTCTCTCTCNTCTCTCTCTCTCTCTCTCTCTCTCTCTCTCTCTCTCTCTCTCTCTCTCTCTCTCTCTCTCTCTCTCTCTCTCTCTCTCTCTCTCTCACCCGCTCGACTTCATCACCCGTATCTTCTCCCTCTTACACAAAGACCACAGCTACCTCCCGTTGACTGTCCAAGCCCAAGCCCGGCTACGCGGGCTGGGCTATGGCGCTGCCCTCAGCAGCGCCCTGCTTACCGCACGACCGCACGCGCGCACACACTCGCCATGCACTAACACAGCATCCTGCGAGCGCTAGCTCTAGCAGCGCCTCCGCATCACCATGCAAGTGCCCGATCGCCTCGCCGGCGCCGTGCCCTTTCCTATATGGAAAGTGGCGAGCGCTTTCGATCGCTTCCCACGTGACACCGAGTTTCGACTAGCTTCAGTCTCGGCCAAAGTGTCTGCGCCCAGGCCCATTCAGACAGTGGCCTTGGACCGAATTGGTTAGGCATGCCCAACCACCCAGGCACAAACGTGCGGTGCTCCTTGCTTACACCACATGCCGGAAGAGCCTGGAAGGCTCACAAATATTTTGGATTCTCACGAGCAAGGCAGATGTAACCAACTGGCGCATGGCAACTGTCTGGTGCCGACCGCGATTTGCAAAAACTGACGAGTTCAGGGCGCATTGAGGTTCAGGGGGCCCGCCGAGGCAATAACCCTCACATTTGTTATCCGATGTTTTGGATTTGTTCTTTTTTCTTTTTTTTTCCCCTGGGCCTGGTCCTCCCCCGGCCGGGACGCCAGGTCAAACAAGGTGACCCGGGTGGCCCGGCTGGTAGCCCAATAAATAAATAAATAATAATAAAAAAAGGGGTAGCACACAGTGATGACGAAATAGCCCATCAGAGTTGTGTTTGCACTAAATTGCAGTATTTAGCGGGCTGTACACTAAGCAGGGTAGATTAAAGAACTTGGTAACTGCGGGCCTGTGGCGGGTAGTCCCATCAGGAACAGTTTTGCAAAAAGTTAAAAAGACTAAAAAAGTTATAAAAACCCATTCGGGGTCCAAGCCCTGTTCGTTGCGCATGCCTATTGGTCCGTGCTGTTTGGGTTCTTCCGACTCTTCGTTGGATTTTTTTTTTTTTCACGACGTTTGGGCTAGGAGGTTGCGTCGTTGGAGCTGCACTATTTTGGTGCGCGTCGTCATCTGGAGGTAAGTGGCAGCCAATGCTGGAGACAGCCAGCTTCTCCTATGGCAGCGCTGGGCAGTGTCCGCATGCACCGATATGTTCTTCGTCATACTGGTGGGTGTGCTTGTGGGGGTTCGGATTGCTGGTGGTGAAGCAGCTGGTGGCCAGGTCTGCTTCGCTGTGGCAGGTCTTCTTCTTCTTCTTCTTCATCGAGCTGGTGTTCTTCTTCTTCATCCCGGGAGCTGTGCTCTCCTGCTGAGCGGACGGGACCCTTCATGGGCAGTGGGCTTCGCGGTTGGCGTGGAGTGCGCTGGCTGGGTTCAGGAGGGTGTGTGGCGATCGGCGGGTCTGACTGGTTAGGTGCTAGATTTTTGGGTGGCACCATAGCTACCGTCGTCACCCGAATAGAACGCCCGGTCAGTATCGCTCTATCTGGACTGAAAGTTGCCCCAAATACAGTTATAATGACCGTGCATTCTATTTGGGCAAAGACGCTAGGGCTTGGGATGAAGGGAGGAAGAAGAAGTCTCCCATTGGACTAGATGAAACTCTGTTTTGATAATTGTTTTGTGGGTGTTGTAACGTCGTTGGGATCCTGGGAATTTCGTGCTGCTGATTGAGTTGGGGAGAGATGGTACAAATCAGAATTGGTTAAGCGTAATTCTATTTTCGGTTTTGTGAGCTTCCGCTGTGTATACTCGTCATCTGGTTTCGGTGTGGATTGCTCTCTCCAAGTCTACTTGTCATTGCGCATGTGTATGGGGGGGGGGGCATGTGAATGCCGTGCTGGATTCGTTTTCAATCAGGCATATAACATATTGATGATGTCTCATTATCCTTTTCTGGAAACACAACAAAATGCGCATGCGACCAGGTGCGTGATTCGCACTGGGACATGCAATGCGTGTCTTCTGTTACAGGGCTTGGTAGTCTAGACATTTCAAACGCCACCCAAAAATACACAGACGACCAGGTGCGTGATTCGCACTGGGACATGCAATGCGTGTCTCAGATGTCTCCTGATAGAGATGGTTAATGGAAGGCCCAAAATTGGGGGGGTTTCGCCGCATCACCTCAAAACCCTAAAGCAGATACATATCACACACACACACACACACCAAAAAAAAAAAAAAAAAAAAAAGGAAGCAAAAAATCAGGGAATTATGGCAGTTTTGGTGAAAATTTTGCCGAAAATGACACCACTTATTAACCATTAGTGTCCTGATAAAGGGCTAGTCTAGACATTTGGAAAGCCACCTAGAATGCGCAGGCGACCAGATGCATGACTTGCACGGGGACATCCCAATGCATGTCTCCTGGTAAATGGCTAGTCTAGACATTTCCAAAGCCAGCCATGCTAGCGGAGATCTGGAGTCTGTGGACTTTTGCGATGTTCGGTGCCTGAGGACTGTTACCTTTCCCTGCGTAATGTAAAGTGGGCCCGTCTCCTGGCTACAGTTGGCCCTGGAAATTGCATTGGACTCCGCCTCTGGTGATATATCAGTGCACATATATGCCTTTTTCCGAGTAGGATTCATGGTTAGTAAATCTGTTGTATCTGGCCTCAAAGTTGGCTTAAAAGCAGCTGTAGCGACTTTGACTTTCACCCGGGGAAAGACCGTAGTTGTAAAATGGTACCTCTCATGAATGTCATCATACGATATTGCCCTTTCCCTCTGATGTATAAGCAATGGAATGATTGTGCCGATGTTGAAGATGCCTCTTGCCGGCAAGTCATCATTGAGCCACAAGTTTTTATTTTTATTTTTTTGCCCTCTGGACTGCCAGGAACTGGTATGGTAGCAACGGTACCCATCCCTCGGGCGGGACATCCATTAACATTGGAACGATACAAAGAAGGGTAATTAGCAAAATGGCCCCTGCGCTTTCGAGGATAATACGCATGAATCGAGGAAAAATGGTCCAAATTGGGGAAAAAAAGAAGGAACTGGGATGGTACCTGTGACCTCCTTAGACCCGGCAGTTTTTTTTTTTTTTTTTTTTTTTAATAAGGCAAGTCAAGTTTGGAGGTACTGGCAGTTTGAGAACAGAAAGGATCGAAAGGATCGAAACACAAAAGCGACTCTGGTCGGTAGGGACAGAGACTAAAATTGGAACGATACAGAGAATACTAACTTGACCGGCTTGACCCCTGACCAAGGATGGCATGTGTGTGCATTATTGATTAGCGGTCCAAAGACTCCGAACTTTTTTTTTTTTTTAATTAAAAGAAGAAAAGAAAGAATACTCTGTGGACTTCTCTCTCAAGCTTTTAGTGGTATAAAGACTCTAAACATTTTTTGAAAATTAACCAATGAGCGTAAGCTCAGTTGGTACCCCCCCCCCCCCTCTACTGTTGGAATACAGACCCAAATCCAGATGGAATCAGGTGAACACAATAAAATTTACCTGGGGCTTGTCAGTTTGATGATGATATTATCTCAAGGCCATCGCCTTAAAAAAAAAAAGAAAAAAAAGAAAAAAAATACTGTGGACTTCTCAGTCCAGGTTTCGACTTTTGTCAACATCTGGACTTATCTCACAACAACATTTTTTTTTTTTAATTTTTACCCTCCTGTGGTTGGTTGCATCGCATACTGCAGTGACGTTTCTCCAGGTGGAATGCGGCCGTCACAAAATTTGGCGCGGTGTGCTGAGGCGTCGTCATTGGCGATGAGAGATAATGGCCTTTTCTATGACAATACTGACCAGATATTCCAGGTGGGATAAACAATGCCACACAGGCTAGGCTCCCCTTCCCTCCTCTATACCCAAGTTGTGTTCCTTTGTGTCCTCTATACACAAGTAGTGTTTCTTGTTGCTGTTTTGTGCACAATTTGTGTTCCCTTGCCTCTGCCACACACAATTCCAGTGGTGAGATTTGTGTTTGTTTCCTTTCTTCTTTTTGGACGGAAGATCAGGTCCGGTTCGATCGCAGACTGCTTGTCCTTTGTGCATGAAACAGAAAGAAATGAAAGAGACAAAAAGAAGACTGTGCTGTGTTGGTTGGGAGAAGAAGAAGAAGAAGAAGAAGAAGAAGAATCCACCAGATAAATCAGAACAGAAATACTGTTCACACGGAGGACGAAAGCATTGAAAAGAACAAAATATCATCCCATTGCTCTTTGTCATACACCGTCCATGAGCCCATCCCTCGACGCGTGTACTCAAGTCTCGTCAGGAGGAGCCAACCACCCACCACACAGTGGGAGAACAAAATTCTCCCATCACCTTTATAGCTCAAGAATGCTTCCCTTCTGCTATCTTTCCCTGCTTTGCTCTGTCCATCCTACCTTCCACGCACCCCGCCTTCCTCACCCCGTCATATCCATACTGTCCTCGGTCAATTCCCTTCTCCAGCGTATACCCATCCCAGCCATACATGGTCAAAGAGCAAAGCAGCAACATGCATCCCATCATCGTCACACCGAGCGCAGCTCAAGCTCTCGTCGAGAAATAGGAAGATAATCGCTGCTGTATCGGAATATCTATGAGCGCAGTTCCTTGAACTTCCTTCTGATAAGATCAGCGCCTCAAAAGCTGATCAGTCCAGAACCGATAAATCCCTGAGACTCCAAGTCCTAGTTGACGGAGCCAGCCCAAAACCGAGAAATGGTACCCGGTCCTATCTCTGTATTAGGTGCAAAAAACTGGATCTATTCCTAATTGTCAGAGTAGCAGCTACAACGGGTTCCAACCGGTCCCGTCAATGCGAGCCAAAAAAAACTGGAGGATGCTGTGTTCCGTATCTAGTCCTACTCAGAGACCAGGAACATTACAGTATAGACGACAAAAACAAAACAAAACATCCGTACTCTTTTTCTACTTATATCACAACGGTGACCCCGCCTGCTTACCTTTCCCTTTTTTTAATTTTATTTTGTACAAACCATAAATATGCAACGAAAATGAGCAATAGAGAGATGACAATATCCAGAATGCACAATCACATTGAAAGCCAGAATGTTTCACCGTGTCCAGAAAGCAGCATTGCACCAATATAACACCGATGAGATTCGTAACACTGAAAACCAAATGTCAATGAGAGCTTGCTGTCACCACCACCAACATAAGTGTCTATGCCCTTTTCCCTACTTGGCGCTCGGCGCCCAGCCTACTTCCTACACAGCTACTATCTGCCTACTAATTGACAATGCAACTGTTGACATCAGCCAACGAAGTACTTGAAGATGTCGCCCAATGCAGACCATCGCCAATACCAGGTATCATCATCATCCTTCTCTCTCTCTTGTGACTTACACCCACGTCTTCCCTCTGTACACCCGAAGACCACCTCTGTGCCTCACTGTAGTTCAAGCCCCAGCCAGCTATGGAGGCTGGGCTATGGCGCTGCCCTCAGCAGCGCCCTGCTTCTCGCACGACCGCACACGCACAGCACCTTGCCCTTAGCGCACAGCAGCACGCGAGCCAATGCTCCGGCAGCGCTGGCACACAAACCGGCAAGTGCCTGAATGAGCCTCCAGGCAGGGAGCTCTTTCCTATATGGAAAGAGTCTGCCTGCCCCGGCGGCCTGGCTGGGCTGGGCCTGTGCCCAGGAGCTTCTGGTAGGCCCCAGGAGGCTGTGCCTCGTTCGGTTGGGCCTCCCAACTGTCTGTGTATGATGCTGCGATTCTTACCCAGGGCCTGCATTTCAGGAAAGGCCTGGAAGGCCGTGGAAAATCTTTGCTGTTCGGGCCTGTGTTCCCTCAACCAACTGGCGCGTCACAACTGCCTGGACCCCAAATACGAAATTGACAGCAATGGGCCTCTCGGGATTTGTTAGGCCCGCCTTCACTTAGGGCGGGCACATCTGCATCAGGGCCCCTCAGGCCTGCCAAGGACCCAGATCCTTGCAAATATTTCTCGGAAGCGGCCAAAAAAACGAGGGCAGGGCGCCCAGTACTTCTAATTGGAGCCCTGCTCTCGACTAACAAAACTTGAATTGGGGTGAACCATGGGGGAGTAAGGATGATGTGGTCTTAGAGGGGTGGCACACCTGGGAAATCAAGGATTTCCAGTTACCGCCCGCCACCTTGGCAAGTCTTCCCAAGGATCCGAAGAAGAAGCCGATGTCGAAGAAGAAGAAGAAGAAGAAGAAGAAGAAGAAGAAGAAGAAGAAGAAGAAGAAGAAGAAGAAGAAGAAAAAGAAGAAGAAGAAGAAGAAGAGGAGGAGGAGTAGGAGGAGGAGGAAGACAAAGATGTCAAAGAAGAGGACGACGAAGAAGAAGAAGACGAAGCAGAAGACAGCGAAGCAGCAGCAGCAGCAGCAGAAGAAGAAGAGCAAGGGAGAAGACGAAGAAGAGCAAGAAGAAGAAGAGAGAGAGAGAGAGAGAGAGAGAGAGAGAGAGAGAGAGAGAGAGAGAGAGAGAGAGAGAGAGAAAACAAATAGCCCTTTGACATTAATCAGAAACCCCTGCGGGTAATCCTAGAGGCCCTGGCAAATAATTAGCAAGGGCCTCCTCTCCACGAAAGTGAAAATTCTCGAACACATTGCAGGGCAGCAGCATGCCGACCATATATGGTGTAGATTTGCATTAAGGTCCCGGAGCATGGAGCATGTGATTATCTGGGCAGTAGCAGGCCAACTCAGCACGTGATTTTCAGGGCTTCCCTCCACTACTCACCAAATGTGCAAAACTATAATGAATCAAGTGGTGACAAGTGGAGCCAGGCCCTTAGGGCCACTGCTCGTAGGAAAAGGAAAACATAAAAAAGAAAGAGAGAGCTACTGCAGTAAGTAGTTGCAGCCCATAACTGCTGGAACACAGACCTGAATTCGGATCCAGAATATATATGGCTGGCCTGCTCCTCGCTCATTCAAAATTCGTCGAGTGTCTCCGCTGACATATAAGAGCCGTGCGGATTCTCTGATGGGTGTCCTTCAGAAAAAAAAGCTACACGCAATGAGGAATATGGGGCCCTATTTTTTTTTTTCTCTGCCCTTAAAATCTTTAGAAGGGAGGGGCACATCTGGCTACCTCATCCACCCTCCATACCCCTGTACAACCCCTCAACACCTCCAAATCATCCCCCAACACCCTCATTACTCCCCCCTCCACCCCCGCCCCCACCCCCACCCCTTATAACCCCCCTATACCCCACCCCGACCCCCCTGCAATCAGACTCGCTTTCACTTCCACTTTGCATACATGCAAACAGTTGGCGATTCACACTGGCGCAGGGCACCCACTCAAAGCTCAGAGATATAGAAGTCGAGAACACAGTTCAGATGCAAATTCACTTCAAACGGACTATGGCGCATCGGCGCCTGTACATCCCAACCTTCGTCGCTGTGTCCAACCTCACTGTTCGCACACGCTCACTCTGGATCACCCTGAATACTCCACGCACACTCACTCAGTATCCCACACACACACACACACTATCGGCTACCTCTAACCTACGGCGGCTATGGCCGCTCGCCACTACTGCTATGGCTATGATGTCTCCCTTCAGCCCAGTTCGACTTCGGGTGACCTGCAGACCACCTCGCACAAGACGCTGTAGCAGCGCTTCCGCATGGCTTACGCAGCGAATGAATGAATGGCTGGGCGCTGCCTCTTGATTTATACTTCTGTAACTCGTTGGTCTGCTCGGTGCACACAGTCCCTCATGGTACTTGCTTGACTGGACTGCGACTAATTGGGACCGGTACTGCTGACTGCACGGGGTTGCACTGCCGACTCGATGCAGTCGCACTGCCGACTCAGCGCAGTTGGCTTACCACTTGCCCACTTGCCTCTGGCTAAACGTGAGACACTTTCGAAAGGCCACTTCCGGACCTTCCGGAAGTCTGTGGACTTGCCTTTCGAGTACTGTAGCAGCTACGACCTTGACCTTTCAGGACTGTAGCAGCTACGACCTTGACCTTTCAGAATATCTACAGCCTCAACCTCTACAGAGTTGTAACCCCTATTTGACAGACCTACAGATCGAACTCCTACAACTACACAGACCTACGACTGACAACAAACAACTACCAAAACACAGGTCACGGGTTCAAACACTCGGGGGTCAACTCGATACTCTACATGAGCAAGGTAAGGACTGGGGATCGAACTCTAGGGCCCGCATCTGTGACTGCAGAAAGGTGAAAACCGTTTCACTCCCGCCAGCCGGAATTCGAGGCTCTCCGAGAATACTTCAGTCTAAGGCAGGACCTTTACCCTTCTTATCTCTTTCGTAGGCTCCGACTATATCGGGAGCTGTCTCTAGAAGTTCTATTCGCCTGAACCAGCGGTCATCTTCTGGCTCTTGAAAGGCAAATCTGACTTTGTACTGTTTCTGTAGACGACCTTTACCTCCTGTCCTGAAGACATCCTCACCTACTATCCCATCAATGTCATATCTTCCATTCATATCTGGAGGAATCATAGATCTGAGTGATGGAAATTGTTGACTTGTGACGCAAGGCAACAACTTTGACGCATGGAACATTGGGTAGGTGTGGAGGTGTGCTGGAAGCTCAATAGTATAGGGGGGACGGTCCATCCTCTCCGGCCTTGACTTCTAAGACTGGCCACGGTCGTCTATACGCAGGCAGTAACTTCTGTGAGATGTTCTCCTCAGGAGCGAACTCTTTTGACTTGACCCCGACTAAGTCGCCTACTTGAAACTGTGAGGGGCGATGATGCTTATTAGCTTGCTCTATCATTCTCTGCTGGGCTTCCCTGAGGTTATCTACAACGATAGCTATCTCTTTCTCGTGCTGTATCGCAAACTCTCGTGTACCGAGCAGTAACCTCTGAATCTGATCCCCGTAAAGTCTCTCAAACGGTCTGCATGGTCTAAAAGACTTGTGCAGTTCCTTGGGAGTGCGACATGTAGATAAGTGCACGCTATTATTACATGCACTGGCTACCTTAGGAAGCATCTCATCCCAGTTGATCTGGTCGGGCCTAATGTACATCCTAAGAACTTGCTGCAGGAGCTTGTTCATATGTTCAGTCTGGCCGTTAGTCTCAGGATGGCGGCCAAATGACATCAACAACTTGGAACCATAGACTTTCATTAGTTCCTGCCAGTTCTGACTGGTGAACCTGGTATCTCTGTCACTAACTATCGACAGCGGTAGACCATGCCACTGACCCAATGGTAAAAAAACTTTTGAACTACTAAGTCTGTGCGTGCCTCTGCAGGCAAAGGAACAAAAACTGCGTGCTTACTAAATCTGTCAACTATGACCATGACTTGACTTTTGCCATGCCTACTCTTGACTCCAACATCCATAAAGTCAATGGACACAAAATCTCCGGGTCTATCAGGAATAGGCAAGGGTCTGAGAAAACCAAGAGGGGCTCGCGGAGTAGTCTTGTTTCCTTGACAGACTTTACAACTGCGTACATACTTTATGCAGTCGGCCTTCATTCCAGGTCAGATATACGCGCGCACGAGGTTGGCTAGTGCCTTTTGCCAACCAAAGTGTCCCTCTGTGTCGTGGCATTCCCCTAAGATCAAACTACGGATCTCCTCACTGTTAGGAACGCACAGACGGTCAACTACATTAGTCTTCTCAAGTAATAATCCATCAGTAGTGCGGTAGTCTGGTTCGGACTCTGGGGACTCCCTAACTCTCTTGAGGAGGTCACTATAGATAGGGTCCTGTACATATGCTTCCCTAACCTTTTGCTGCAGGTCTCTCTCTATATCGAGATAGTGAACTATTGCCCTAGAGTAATCAGCTCTCCTACTTAGAGCATCTGCAACTACATTGTATTTCCCTTTGACTGGCTTCAGTTCAAAGTCATACTGATCTAACTCAGCGGCCCACCTAGTAAGCTTAGGTGTCATCTTGGCCTGTGTCTTCAACCACCTTAATGTCTCGTGGTCTGAATAGACTTTGAAGTGCCTCCCAAGCAAGTAATGCTTCTAGTGCTCTAATGCTTGCCTGAGAGCGTAGAGTGCCCTCTCATAGGTGGATGTCGCTACCTTCTCTGAAGGCATCCTGGCAGATATGATCTCTACGGGTCTATATTCGTTGCCATCATCTTGCTGTAAAACAGCACCTATGCCATACTGACTCGCGTCAGTGGTAACAACGAAAGGCAGGGACGGATCGACTACCTTAAGGACTGGGTACTCTATCAAAGCCCGCTTTAACTTCTTCAGGGCTGATGTGCAGTCCTTGTCCCACTTCCAGATTGCTTCTTTCTTTAGCAACCTGCGACGGGGTGCAACGATGGTGGAGAAGTTCCTGACGAACTTCCTATAGTAGTTAGCTAGGCCTAAGAACGACCACAACTCTGTCAGTGTGCGGGGGGTTGGCCAATCTCTAATCGCTGCGATTTTGTTGTCTTCAGGTATAATGCCGTCTTCGTCTAAGACGTGGCCTAAGTACATAACCTGCGTCTTAGCCCATTCGCACTTCTTCGCGTTGATCTTGAAGTTAGCTTCTCTAAGCTTCTCCAAGACCTGCCTCAAATGACCCTCGTGCTCCTGGAGGGTCTTGCTAAACACTAAAATATCATGTAAATACACTACAACAAATCTATCTAACCATTGCCTAAACAAATCGTTCATACAACGCTGAAAAGTTGCTAGCACATTGGTTAGTCCAAAGGGCATAACTATAAACTCATAGTGCCCATATCTAGTCCGGAATGCTGTCTTATACTGATCATCAGGATGAACCTCTATCTGATGATAACCGGACTCCAAATCTATCTTCGAGAAATACTTGCAGCCCTGCACCCGATCCAACAGATGATCTATACGGGGCAGTGGTTCTGCATTCTTTACTGTGATAGCATTGAGACCCCTATAGTCTATACACATCCTGAGCCCTCCCTCCTTCTTGGGAACAAAAAGAACAGGTGCTCCAAATGGAGATGAACTGGGCCTAATCCAACCCTTTTCGGGGAGCTCGTCCAGCTGCTTTCGCAGCTCCTCTAACTCCCTTGGGGACATCCTATACACCGCACCCTTAGGAGTCCTACTGCCAGGCTCCATCTCTATACGATGCTGGATCGACTGCGACACCACTCCTGTACGCGGCTTGACTAAGTTTGTTTAGTACAAAAACCTGCTCTTCTAACTGCTCCTTGTTTACTAATCGCGTGAACGCGGGAGCACTGAGACAACAATGTGCCAAGGTGTTGTCTACTTCTGACACGTGAAACAGGCGAGCATTCTTAACTTCACCTGTGGGACTAGGGAGCCTACACTCGTGCTCTCTCAAATGGAGTGCGCCCCCTGCTGCCTTTCCCTAGTCCATTCCTAGGATTATATCGAAAGGAAGGCTGTCTTCTACCAGGAGAGTCGGGGAATGGAGAACTTTCTCCACCTTCCCGATTTCTCTAGGCAAAAATACGCCTAGACGCCCTCAACGTAATCCTCGACTCGCATAGTGCGATTGTCTGCGAGGATACTAACTATAGGCTCTTCTAATTTTTGGACTTTCATGTTCAACTTTAACTTCTGCAGCGCTTTCCTACAAATATAGCTGCGGGCGGCCCCACTGTCTATAAGGGCCCCTACTCTGCCTCTAAAAATCTCTACATCTACTAAAACTAGTTGTCCTTTCGCATCCTTTGTCATCTTGGCCTAGGCAGGCATCCTGTCCTTCAACTCTTCAGCCATGCCTGTGAGGGAAGTACCTAGAGAGACTCTAACACAAGCAGTCTCTGAACAGCTATCTAGGTACTGGCCAGCAACCTTTGTCGTAGGCTCATGTGTTTTTTGAGTTCCTTTGTGGTGCACACACTCTTCTCCACATGGCCTAGGGGTAAAGGCAGTTGTAACCCCTACTACGGTTGCCTTTTGCCGCTTGTGCAGCAAAACGGGCTTCTCTATGCTTTGGACAGTATTTAATTATGTGGCCAGGATCACCACAATAAATGCATTGATCCTGGTCCACACGACGCTGCCACACTGTTTGGTCGAAGCCCAAATCTTCCCAGGGTCTGCCTTGTGGCAAGCCTGGGTGCCATCCACCTCTCCTTGGAGGTGACCGATAAGATCGCGAGCGATTTGGCGGGGGACCTTGACCCCTACCTCCCTCTTGGCGGTTTCCTCTGCCGCCAACCCCCTGAGCGCCCTGTCCTCGGCCACCTGAGGCCCGACCCCCTTGGCCTTGGCCTCCTCTTCCTTGCGGCCTTCCTCCAGCTGCGACAGCAGCCTAGGTTCTCCCCTAACCCCCACTACTGTTCTCTTCCTCCAGGCCCCACTCAATCTAGCTATACGGGACCTCATCCATACCACCCTCATCCAAAGTAAGGATCAAATGATCTTTGGCCCTAACTTGACCTGAGATGGTATGACCCTTCCACTTTTTGCCCTTGTCTAAGTCCTTGTGCGAGAAAGTGGAAACTGGCATGGACTGCGCCTCGAACAGCACCACCTCTCTACTCAACGTATCATATGTCATGGTGGGCTGTCGGCTCTTTTCGAAGAAATGCCCTCGCAGGGGCTCTAGCATGGCACGATAGAAGAGGTTGACCAACTAGGGCTCAGTGACCCCGTGGTCTGGGACGGCTACAAGCTCGTCCATTACGCGTTTGAGTGCCCTTGCACTCCTCCACTGGCGTGAGTGGATGGTCTGCAGCTTGTAAGAGGCCCTTATGCCGCGCGCGACATCTGCGAATCGCTCTCTAAGCAGTCGGAAGAATTCAAGAGAGGAGTAATCTTTGAGTAGGCTACCATGTTGTTTTCGCACTGTGCAGCGCGGGCGAGCGAGCTAGGGAAGCTGGCTGCTTCGTCTTTGAGGGCCTGAAATGCAACGAGGACTTGTTCCTCCGCAACGATCTTCTGCAAATACACATAAGTATTTACATTCGCCTCCCAATTGTCAAAATTTTCTTCCTTCTTCCCACTGTAGGCTTCAGGAAATTTAATCTTCACGGGCTCTCTACGGGGCCGTACCTCCTCCTCCTTAGGAGCAGCCAGCTTTGCGCCCTCAATGGCGCCTGTGCAGAATTTTTCGGTGCCCTCTATCCTCGCCTGCACTTCTGCACCTACGTGTAACATCATCTCGCATGCAAAGTCCCTGAATC
This sequence comes from Chara braunii, assembly GCA_003427395.1. Lineage (NCBI taxonomy): Eukaryota > Viridiplantae > Streptophyta > Charophyceae > Charales > Characeae > Chara > Chara braunii. The sequence goes on along the minus strand of BFEA01000320.1, from coordinate 340,075 downwards.
CTAGGCGAATGGAGTGTAAAGCGATATCTTGGGCTCTAACAAACTGATGTTGCTCGTCCCAGGCTTTAGCTAGAAGTTCTATATTTTGCATTATAATATCAAATTTTCCTTGTATATCTGCTTGCGCTTGAACCCTGGTCAACGCTTGGTCAACTCGTTGGTCAACGCCTTGGTCGACGCCAGTCAACTCGTTGGTCAACTCTCCGCTCAAAGTCTTGGTCAACGCCTTGGTCAACCCTTGATTCGGCTATGGCTGCCGACCCCTTTCTTCCTCGCCAATCTTCCTTCTCCTCCTTCTCCCTCCTTCCTTCTTTCTCTTTCTTTCTCGCTTCACCCCGACTATGTCTTCCTTCTTCTTCTTCTTTGTCCCTCCTTTCTTCTTCCTCGTCTATGATTTCTCTCTCCTGGTCCGCACAACAATCTTGTATCGCTCCTCTCTCTCTCTCTCTCTCTCTCTCTCTCTCTCTCTCTCTCTCTCTCTCTC
>BFEA01000320.1:301539-327847 GCA_003427395.1 Chara braunii | reverse complement strand
GGTCTTCCTCCTTTCTGCTCCTCCATCCCTCTCCTCCTCCTCCATGTCTGCGTCCTCCTCCCGCTCCTCCTCCTCCTCCTCGTCTTGGTCATCTTCATGTACTTGCTATAACCTCCCCCGCTCCCTTCCCTGCTCATGCCACGTGGTACCCTTTTTCCTTTTTTTTCTGAAACTTTGTCGTCATGTTCCTCGTCTTCATCCTCCTCCCGCTCCTCCCCGTCCACGTCTTTGCCCTCCTCCTGCTGCTGCTCCACGTCTTCGCCCTCCTCCCCCTCATCTTGGTTGTTGACATGTACTCACTATAACCTCCCCTCCCCACCCTTACCTGTGCCACATGGCCTTTTCTTTGTTTTCAAACCATTTGCAGTACTTTGTATAACAGGTTTCTTTTTTTTTTTTTTTTTTTTTTTTTAATCCGGACATGTACATCCATCCGGACAGGGATCCAGACAGGCCGATCCGGACATGTCCGGATTAACCAGAAAATACCGGAAATCCAGACGTTCGGATGAAACCGGGAAATCCGGTTTCCGGTGTCTGGACTGGTCCGGTTCACTTGTCTGCCGCTGCCATGGTTGTACTTGAGGAATGCCTGAACTGGATGTAAAACTGAAATAGTGACTGCGCCCTGGTTACCTGTTGCATACTGTAACGGTGCAGACCAGAACAAGAACCGACCTCTCAATACAAAGTATAAGATAGCACAGCGGAAGACTTAGATACCAATGATCCGAACAATCAATATTGCAATGCAGCCCTGAACAGACATCATCATCATCGTTACACGGTGTGAATGGGGTCTGGCGCTTCACACAGGAAGACTGCGCCAGCCCCTACCATACACAGACGAAGAAGAAGGGGGTTGACGAAGAGGAGGGGAAGATGGGAATGTCGTCAACACCAAGTCTTCGGCACAGCCCAAATAGTCCCTTGTCGAAATGTCTGAATCCCAAATGTCAAGTCTGGATCCAATGTCGTCACGTCCCAAGTCACAACTCTCTCTCTGTAGTAGTCCGCTGATACTGAGAAGTCAGGTGGTGAGAGGTGAAGAAGAGATGGTGGACTTTAGAAGAAGAGGAAGAAGAACTCTCTCTCTCTCTCTCTCTCAGTCCAGTACTAACCTGTGAAGTTGGCGCCTTGATGCAGGTACCTCGAAGATGGAGCTGGAGCTATGGGGCCACAGGTAAGTCTCGCTGGCCTCCGCCAGCCATCTCTCCCAACTCTACTATCTACCACCTACTAGCGCCCAGCGCTGAAGACTACTGCTATGGCTACTAGCGCCCAGCACTGAAGACTACTGCTAGCGCTAGCTGCTCCCTGCAGCGCTCCTCCTGAGTGCTGCGCTGAATCCTGAAGACTACTCGTGCCTACTGTCCCACTACCTACCCGTGAAGTGCATGGGAACTTCCTATGTACTACCGGGTGCCTCCTGACTGCAGGCGAGGCAGTCCAGGAGGCTGCTCTTGTCAATGCCGAAGGGAGGCAGGGGCTGCAGCTGCAGCTCCTGCTCGAGCTGTCGTGGGGAACAGGCTAAAGATAGCCTGTTCCGAAAACCCTGTTTTTGTGCCTGAGTCCTAGGGCTGTCTCTTATACACATCTAGATGTGTATAAGAGACAGGTGTTGGACGGGTCCTGCAGGGCCCGTGTGGCTACGCAGTATGCCACATTACCCCTTTAAACAATCTTTGGAAGTAGTGGAGGGAGATGAGCATCTGCTCTCAGCAGCTGGTGGCTCCAGGTGGCTGTAGCCTGTTTTTTTTCTTTTTTCTTTTCTTTTTTCCCAGACACCAGTCTGTTTTTTTGGGTCAATCTCAGAATAAGTTGGAGGGGCATGATAGTAGCTCGGGGACGATGGTTGCATCGCTGCTCCCACTGCGTTTCCAACAGTCGGCTGCTCCTATATATCATCATGGGGTGGTATGTGATTTACCAACCCGTCTGGGGTGGGCTGAAATTCACATCTGCGAGCTTGACTTTCATCCCAGCTCACTTTGTGCCTTTTGGTAGGCGTTATCATTTTCAATCAGCCGGTTGCAGGTTCGATGCCTGGAGGGAGCGATTGATTTCAATTATTTGAATGATTTGCGATTTTCAGAACCGCTGGATTTCGCGCCTGGAGGCAATATGATTAAGCAACAAGCATCAGGTTTAAAGGTCCTTTTGTTTTTCTTTGTTTCAAAAAAAATTCCCTTCAAAGTTCAATTCTTTTTGGTGTTGTAAGGACCCGCCAAAACACGGACTGAGAACACAGCAGATTTCTGAGTTTTGCCACTGGAATGAATTCCTTGCGGAGTGCGTGCTTGCTTGTCTGCGTGCATGTCCGAGCACCTGTCGGTCTGAGTGTGTGTGTGACACCCGCAAGGGCACTTGTTTGTGTGGAAGCCCCGCAGGGCCGGTACCTGTGGCCGTGACTTTGAGGGTTGCAGCGGGGAAAACACTCAAGTGGCGGGAGTAGGCCTGTGGCACTTGAGAGGAGCGGGGGAAAACACTCAAGCGGTAGGTAGACCGGTACCACTTGAGCAGTGGTATATTTTTTGGACTGGAGGCCGATCAGAAGAAGACAAAAGTTGGCATTTTTAGAGGCCCGGTAGCGGTAGGCTAGGTCTAGACGGGTACCAGTCCAAGTAGTTTAAGTCTAGGGCCTGTGCGGACGATATCGGAACCTGCAATGATGTTTCCCTCCGAAAGGGACGAGGTAGCGATAGCTGGGAGGCGGTGCGTGTTGCTCGGAGGCCGTGCGGCACACTCAAGCAACCGGGCGTGAGGCTGGTTGCTCGCTTTATCTCTTGGCTGGGTGAGAGGCTCAGCCTCATTTTGCTGCGTGCAAGTTTGGCGACACGCTACTGGAGCGCTGGTTGGAGCAGCGCTGGGGCAAGCAGCGCTGGGGTGGAGAAGAGGAGCGCCCAGCTCCCCACCTTGGCTATGGTGGAGGAGCTCGGGCAGGAGGAGGAGGAGAACGAAGAAGGGGACTAGGAGACGGGAGCGCCAGGGGTACTTACCTGGCTATGGTCATCTTCATCACCTTGGTGGGCGCTGCATCTGGAAGGCCCCCGTTGGGGTAGAGCTGCGCCAAGAAGCTTCGAGGTAGAGTCAGGCATGGCACCCTGAGAGGAAGAGGCCATAGCTGCGTTGCGTTGTCTTTTGCACGTCACAGCAAGGTCCTTAGTAGTCCGCCATAGCCTCGGCCTAGATGAGGAAAGGAAGAGGAGGGCGGCCATGGCTATGGTGGACCTCAAGTTGTGCTGGCAGTAGAAGAGGGATTCGGACATTGATTCTGGTTCTGCCATTCATCATCGTTATTATTATTTTTATTAAGAGGGGAGGAGAAAGGAGGAGTTTGGTTGGCGAGAAGAAGGGGGAATTATAATTGGTCTTTGCTGGTGCCCGAGGGACAGAGAAGGCTAGATTAGCCGAAAAATGGTGATCGGTTCAAGGATGCAAGGTGAGAAGGAGTGGAGAAAACGCTCTGCGCTAACATCCTAGTACTAGGTGCTACGGCACTGATGTAATCCATGCCATGCTTCCAGGGAAAGCTCAAAAGGGTAATAAGTTAATAACAAGTGGGTGCCTGTACCGCAAACTGACACAGGTAGGCAGGTAGAGAATACCTAGGAGCGCGAGACGACTCTCTCTACGGAGCTCGGCAAAATACCCTGTAAGTTTGGGAGAAGCGTACCGCCTTATACAGGAGGTCGCAGTGACCAGGCCCAGGCGACTGTTTACCAAAAACACAGGTCTCCGCAAAGTCGTAAGACTACGTATGGGGGCTGACGCCTGCCCAGTGCCGGAAGGTGAGTTGTGCATTTTTCGGCTGTTTGGTAATCATTAGCTGCTGAGATGGCGGTTATGGTTTCTCTGCAGAACAGTCAGTGGTTTGGTTAGTGGAATGACGGTGGTTCTTCGGTTCTCGCACGTTTTTCGATCTGATGGCTTGTGGAGCTTTCATGATATTCAGTCGTTTTGATGACGCTCTGCCAATCAATTCGTCTGCGCTCTGCTTATGTGTCATCTCACGCATTGCTTTCATTTTCTTCGTAAGTCCTATTACGGTGAGTGTGAACCTGCCTGGAGACTTTACTGGCAGTGAGTCAGCACAAATAGTCCACTGTTGACTGTTGACTATTGACTGTTGGCTGCTGGCTGTTGACTGTTGACTGGTGACTATTGACTGGTGACTATTGACTGTTGACTATTGACTGTTGACTATTGACTGTTGACTATTGACTGTTGACTATTGACTGTTGACTGCTGGCTGAACCTACCTGGAGACTTTACCGGCAGTGAGTCAGCACAAATAGTCCACTGTTGACTGTTGACTATTGACTGTTGACTGCTGGCTGAACCTACCTGGAGACTTCACCGGCAGTGAGTCAGCACAAATAGTCCACTGTTGACTGTTGACTGTCGACTGTTGACTATTGACTGTTTACTGTTGACTGCTGGCTGTTGACTGTTGACTGGTGACTGGTGACATTGTTGGAGTGCTATTTGTGGCTGTGAATGGAGCTACCGTGTTGGTGTGCCACCTTGAAGGAGCGCAGTTTTGGCACGGAAGGTCTATGCACTTGTGGAGCTATAATAATAGGGCATGGCAATTGGCAGGAACCACCGGGGGGGGGGGGGGGAGATAGTGTGAGGTATTTGTAGAAGTCTAGAAGATAAAAATCTATAGTGTAGGTAGACAGGACTCAGGGAGAGTAGTAGGAGGTAAGGAATAAGGGCAAGGAAATTGGAAGGCAGGAGATGGTGGAGAGTGAAGACAGGAAGGGCATAAGAATGTAGATGGGGTGGGAAAAGGAGGCAGAGGGAAGGAAGAGGCTAGGCAATTAGGGTGGAAATAAGTTGAGCAAGTAACATGCGACGAGAGGAGGTGGCAGGGCACTCCTCCCCCCTGTGCCTTGATCACTTGGAGCTTATCCTGGAGTGTGACTGGGTGCTTCTAATAAGCTTTCCCGACTCGCAGGGCAATCTGCAAGGAAAGGCCAAAAGGCGGGAGGGGTTGGCGCTGTGCCAACCGCCCCTTGAATAGGCGGCTTGAGCCACAAGGGCAGGCTGTCTCTCTTCTCTGTCTGTTCTCCCCCCTTGGTTGTTTCAAATTGTATAAGAAACGGTGCTTACCGGTGATAAGCAACCGGAATTCAAAAAAAAAAAAAAAAAAAAAAAAAAAAGCAGCAAAGAAAGAAGCTGCAGAGGCAGTAAGGAGCAAAGCAAAAGGCAGGGAGGCAGCACAAGCGGGGTGCAAAGCAGAAAGGATGGGGGGCACGGGGGAGGCGGGTGCGCAGACAAGCAGGAAGGCAACCAGCACGAGGCAGCAAAGCACATAGGCTGGAGGAAATGGGGGAGGCGTGTGGGCAGGGAAATAGCACAAGGCAACTAAGCAAATCAGATGAAAGGAATGGGGTAGGCTGATGGGCATGTAAACAGCATAAAGCAGTGAGGGAAAGGACAACTAGCCAAACAACAACAAGGAGAAAGCAGCAACCAAAATATAAATATAACAAAAAGGCAAAGACTGAAAAACATAAAAGCTGATGATAGGTTGTCTCGTTGGAGTTGCAGCGACTCGTCAGGAGGGTGAACCCTGGACAATCTGCGGAATGCCCGTATTGATGGTTTGGGTCATGAACCCTTTGATCCATGTTGAAGGAGACTGTCCACAAGCGGAACACAGCAGCAAGGCAACGACTCAGTGAAGCACCAGGCAACGCTGCCCGAGCAACCCAACTGCACAACGCCAAAAATGACTACATGGAACGACAGGGCAAACAGATGAGCAGCACAGCAACAGCACAGCGAAGCACAAGGCAACAGCGCAGTGAAGCACAAGGCAACACCAACAAAGCAGCCACACTACACAGCACGCAAGCAAGGAGCGGGAAAGGCACGGCGCACAAATGGGCAGCAAGGCAGCAAAGCACAGGGCAACACCAACACCAAAGCCACAACAGCACGTCACAACGAGCGACACGTGAAGCAAGCAGGACAAGCAGCAAGACAAGGCAGTCTAAGCAGCATATCACCTGCTCACATCACGGGTGAACCCCGCAGACGGTTGGTTCCCACAACCCACTGAGCCAGGGAGTCACACAGATGAACAAATCCGTCATCAACCGTAGGAAACACAGGCATCCTGAACTGAGGGACCCCCCTGAGAGTGCTGCAGGCACTCCAAACGAGGAATGACGGACTGTTTGGCACTGCTTATAGCTGCTCAGCCAGGCACACAAAAAAGAAAAATCTGAAAAAACGGGAAAGAAAGCATAGAAAGAGAGAAAGACAAACATACCTAAACCTCTGTGTGTGTGTGTGTGTGTGTGTGTGTGTGTGTGTGTGTGTGTGTGCGTGCGAGCGTGCATCGCGAAGCATAATACGCTAAGCAACCTCCCAGTTTCCTGTGATATGACCGTCCATGCCCCAGATCCCCGCCTGCATCCAGTCTTATGTTTCTCTAGTCACTGGGGAGAACTGGGTGTAATTATCCTTCAGACTACGTAAGGGGCAATATGTTGTTCGAGTTTGACATAGGCTAGCTACGTTCCTCCCCCAGAATAGAATGTATGTCGTACGGTCTATAGCTGTATTTAGACTGAAAGATCACCCAAATAGAGCCGTAATGACCACACATTCTATTCGGGGGAAGAAGGTAGACCATTCCCAAAGCAACACGGGAAAAAAACACCAGGCTGGCAAAGACGAAAGGCATCAAGTAAGAAAGAGCCGGGCAAAGTAGCAAGGCAAAAACATGGAGGCAACACATAGGCTGGAGGGGACGAGAGACGGGAAGGGACGACACACAAGCGGACACAAGCAGAATGCGGAAAAGGGAAAAAACCAGCAAGATGGAGAGGGCATAAGTGGCAATCCAGAAAGGCAAAGAAACAGTGCACAAGCAGGGAAGCAACACCTAGCGTGGAGGGCATGGCGAGGCAGGAGGGCAGACACCATACAAGGTACTGAGGGATAGGCATGGCATGACTAGGCATAGGTTAAGAACATGAAACAGCAGCAAAGGACAAAGGCTGGAGGGCACGGGGGATGCGGGAGGGCAGGCGGCTCACAAGTATGCCAAACAAATGACACTCAAGCATACCACACAGACGACACACAAGCACAGCAAATGAACCACGGAGATGACACACAAGCACACCAAGCAGTCAACACACAAGCACAACAAACAGATGACACATGAGCTCACCAAGCAGACGTCACACAAGCACACCAGAGAGACCAAGCAGACGGTGCAAGGCCTCACCAAATAGGCAAGCTAAGAAAACACACAAGCCCCAAAATAAAATTTCAAGCACGGAAAAAAATAAAAAGGGTGGTAGCTCGAGGTATAGCCGCTCCACAAGTTGTTGGAGCTTCCTGCTTATCTGGCCGCGTGCCATTATTGTTGACAAACAAAACTCCACACAGCAATTTTTTTTAATCTTTTTTTTTTCGAAACAGCGTTTGCCTCTGGGCCTCTCTCGACTACACAGCATTCTAGCCGTATCTCTACCCTGTTGCCCCCCAGATACATTCGGATCCATGCAATATTTCGAACGCCTTCCAAGAGGGGGGGAATAAACAAAACTGATGATACATTGTTTCATCGGAGTTGCATCGATCATCAGGAGGCTGAACCCTCGACAATCTGCGGAATGCGCGTATTGATGGTTTGGGTCATGCACCGTTTGACCCTTGTTGAAGGCAGACTGTCCCCACACGGAACAAAGCAGCAAGCAACAACTCTACGAACACCAGGCAACACACCGGAAGCCACTCAACTGCACAACGCCAAAAAACGACTGCAAGGAACAATAGGGCGACTGGACGAACAGCACGACAACAGCGTGGCAAAGCACAAGGCAACACCAACACAGCAACCATACCACCCGGTGCACAAGCAAGGAACATGGAAGGGAAGACACTGAGAAGGGCAGCAAGGCAGAAGCGCGGTGAAGCACAGGGCGACCGCAACACGGCAACCACACCACATAGTGAACACAGCAGCTTGCAAAGGACAACATACAACGCCAGTGGGACGGGCAGCAAGACAGTGGTGGAGCGCAGTCAAGGAAGCCTACACATCCAACACGGGGCAAAGCGGCACATCACCTACTCACATCATGGGCAAACTTCGCAGACTGCTGGTTCCCACCCTCTGCTGAGCCAGGAAGGTACTCTGTCAGACTCAATCACACACCCACATACCTCATGCACCACAAATATCGCAGTTGGAGTGCCCCCCCCTAAGAGTCTGCCGGCACTTCCAACCTACACCTCACGTTCAGGAACTCAGACTACTGTCCACTATTTAGCACTCCTTAAGGGTGCTCATGCAGGCACACACAAAATACTTAAGAAAAATTCAAGAACAAGGAAAAAACATACATGCGTACATAAAAATGAGTGTGTGAAAAACATGACAGTCAGCGGTAGCAAAGCGATCGGCAAGAGACAATACGCGGGGAGAGAGCTATGGCTGGTGCTGGCTTCGGGCGTTGGGACCAAGCTCTACGACATGGAAACAACCAGAAAATTTGGGAGCGAGTTTGTGGTCGTGTGCACATTTGCTTACCTGCATCAGATCTCCTAACTTATATTGGTGTTGTGGGCCCCCATTCCCGTTCCGGGCCTTGTAGCTACGGACCTGTCTACTGTGGGCCAATTCGGTCATTTTTTGTCTTTTCCGGGCCAGCTTAGGAACGACCCTTTCCATTAAATCCGCATATCTCTTGGCTTTGGCTTTAAGGGCAGCACGCATGTCCCGACCCCCTTTGTCGGCAATTTTTGTGGTACCCCGATTATCGACACATGGGGGGCTATGAGTTTGAAGCTCGAAGGGGGTGAACCCTGTGGACTCATAAGGAGTGACTCGGTGGATTCCGACGATTTGATAGATGATCTTGGGGCACGAATGCGTGTCGCGAGCCGCTAAGTTCTTACGGAGGGCGGTCTTAATCATGCGATTCGCACTCTCTGCCACCCCGTTCGACTGGGAAACATGGGGAGCGGTGTGTCGGAGCGTAACACCACGACGCATTAGTAATTCCTCTACCTCACCCTTAAATTTTGATCCGTTGTCGGTTAGAATCTCCTCTGTATCTAGATGGGTATTGAGGAATCGGTCGAGGTATGTGGCTATCTCCAAGGCCTTCCGGGTTTTATACGAATAGACTTCGATATATTTCGAGAAATGATCGATCAACACCAAGAGAATGGAGTCATCGCAGCGGTTGGGGCCAGGTGGCACATCTAAATCAGTTGTGTCCATACTGACCCGCTGAAACGGCCGTTCTACCTCTGTCGGGACTATTGTATTTGGCCCGCGAAGGGGCGAGCGGTCGGCCGCACAGACTAGGCAGTTAGCGATCATGTGCTTCACATCGTCTCGGATATTAGACTAGCACCATCGATTTTGGTCGATAGCTGCCTCCAAGTCGGTGACACGTATTGCGAAATGAGCGGCCAGTTCTTCGTGCGCGGACCTAGTCCAGTTTTATCTCTGAAAAGGGTGGGGAACCGTCAGCCATATTCCCGATCTGTCCGTCTTACGCTTTTCTAGATGTCCGTTGGTCCATCGGTAATCTCGGGATCTTTCGGTGGCCAGACGTCTGTCATGCTTAGTGGGATGGTCCAATGGTAGGCCAGATAATTTACCTAATAAGATTTTATTTGTCCATACCTCCGCTCGTCGGTATTTCTCGTCACATTCAGGGCCGTCTGTTCGGGCAGCCTCAAACAGAACCTCAGTAGGGAGTTTGTCTGTCCTACACAGGGGGCATCTCCATTCCTTGTTGCTTGTTGTATATCAAACGCACGCGCCATGCGCACGATTGACACACGTGGCGCATTCCACCCAATCAGCAAATCCAGATTCGAAGGGGTAACAGTTTACTCCGTAAACTCGAGAAATACACGTGCAAAAATAACAAAATTTGTTCGGGAGAGTGGCGAGAAAGTCCGAATGGACGAGGGGAGATGAAGAGGCGGGAGAGACCGAGTCAAGGGGAGTTTTAATCGTTCCGAGAGACAAGAATCGGAAAGGGAAGGAGAGGCAGGGTCAGGTACATGTGTCCACTTAGCCCTTCGGTAGGATCTCCACTTCTCCGTATCGAGGCTCGTTCTTCGGTTCTGGGTCGTGCCAGGGGGTCACTTTCTCACTCCATGGCACCTTGTCGGGATGGTGAAGTCGTGTCAGCCCGTTTGCGTTGCCGTGTTTCTCGTGTTTCCGATGACGAATGTCAAAGTCCATGCTCTGCAGTATGGTGGCCCATCGCCCGATCATGCCCACGTAATCCTTGGACTTCTTCAGCTCCAACAGTGGTTCGTGATCGGTTACCACTGGCAGCGTAAATCTTCGGCCATACAAGTATGCTCGAAAATGATTGATCCCCTACAAGGCTGCATAGCATTCCCCCGTCGGGGCCACGTAGTTGCGCTTACAGGACGACACCGTTTTGGACGCGTATTCCACCACGTGTTCGAAGCCGTCGGGTCCCACCTGGGCCAAGATCGCTGAAACCGCGTCCAATTGCCAATCACTGATGAGAACAAAGGGCTTTTCCAGGTCCGGCCTTATGAAGACCGAGGTTGAAACTAGGGCCGCCTTGAGTTCTCCAAAAGCCCGATCGCATTGTGGGGTCCAGATCAACGACTGATCCTTCTTTAGCAGATTCGTGAGTGGTCCCGCGATCGCTGCAACCCCCTTGATGAATCTTTGATAGTACGATGCCAATCCCAAAAAGGCGCGGACTTGTGTTACGGACGTCGACACCGGTGCGTCCTTCACGGCTGTCACTTTTTGGGGCTCTGGCTGCAAGTCTTGGTTCGTAACAACGTGGCTGAGGAAGAAGATCTCCGTGAGAAAAAACTGACACTTCTCAACCGCCACTTTGAATCCTGCGTCCTTCAGTGCGTGCAGTGTCCACTCAACATGTTGCACGTGTCCCTCATAGGAAGTAGAAAAAAACTAGGATATCATTCATATATACAATCACACAGTAATTGATTATGCTCTGCGCCAGCCGCGTATTTCGCACGAAGTGTTGGAAGGCCATATTCATCGCGCGTTGAAACGTGGCTGGGGCGTTGCAAATCCCCACCGTGCATGTGACCCATTGCCAGGTCCCTTCGAAAAGGGAACGCCGTTTTTGGGTGGTCTTCTTTTCGGACCAGGAGATGGTGGAATCCATGACGAATATCGAATTTACTGAAGAATCGAGCACTACCGATAGCATCCAACAACTCATCAATCCGGGGAAGAGGATACACATCCTTGTTCGTGATATCGTTTAACTTTCGGTAATCGATGCATATGCGAATTCCTCCTGCTTTTTTCGGCACAATTACTACCGGGAACGACCATGGTCCGATGGCGGGTTCGATCCAACCATTAGCTCCAAACTCCTTAATCCTTTTAAATGCGACCGTTCTTTGCGTCGGTGAATACCGGTAAGGAGCGCGGCTAATCGGCAGATGATCCCCCATAAGGATCGCATGCTCGATTACAGTAGATAACCCAATATCAATATCATCCACACTCACTATCTCAGCATAACCATGCAACACATCAATCAGGGATCCTTGGATATCTCGGGGGACATGACTGGGGATGGTGATTACTGCATTATTCGCGATGTTCAGGGGTGTTTCAATCCAATCCATCTTTCGCGATCGCCTGTCGTGCACACTGGAAAACATGGAACTACTGGTTTGGATCGAGAAGACGGTAGCAATCATTTGGGATTCAGCCGGGCTGATAATCTCAGTCTCCTTAACCTCGGCGTCGGTTTCAGAATCGACGACACATTTGACTATTTCCTGCATAGCACGCCGAACGTGTTCGCACCCCTTCACGGTTGGGCGAACGCGTTCGTGCGAATAGCTTGCGAACATGTTCGGGCGAACATTTTTTTTTTCCTTAAAAATATATATATATTTTTTTCGGTTTTTTATTTTTAACTCATGATTGGCTACGAATTTGAACATGACTCCAATGCAAAAGTTGCTTGTATTGTTATTTTATATAACATTTGTTTTTTTTTTAGATTTTTCTGGGAACTTTTTTTTTCCCCATATTTTTTATGTCTGCGTTCGGAGGGTTTTTGACGCTTGTTCGCGTTCGGGCGAACATGTTCGCGTTCGCCTCTGAACGTACGATGTTCATGGCCTCTTCATCGGCCGAGAAATAGTTGTCCTTCCCTGGTAGAGGAAGGATGAAATTCAGTCGTCCAGTCTTTCAGATTGTGTTCAGGGAGATAGCTACGGCTGGTGATCCAGTGTCAATCAGCGCATTGAACGGTTTACCCCATACTTGGCAATCACATTCCGCACTCTTCCATAGGACCGATCAGACACGCACAAAGTGATCTCTCTCGATGTAAGAGATGGCGGCGCCGTTTTCGGTGTGTTAGATTCGACCGCCGGGGGAGGACTTGCCTCGCTTTCATCTTCATGCTTTTTCTTCAGCATACGCTGAACGCGCTGATAGGTAAAGCGCTTCTGATTCTTCCGGCACTGCTGCAGAAGCTTGTCGTTTGCAACTTCGGATATGGTCAGCAAGTGTCCAACGGGGATCGACAGTCGGATATCCAACTATTTGAGTGTCTGTAGGACATCGATTTCTCCTGTTTGGAACTAGGGTCCTGGTTACGATGTTACGATGTACGTTCGACCCAATCGAGTTCTTCTTTGGCGGTTCGGATTGCTCCGATTAGTCCAGCTAGCAGGAGGTACTCGGTTGGATCGACGATATCTGCGGCCTCGGAAGAGAATCCTGATGTGGATGCGCCCGGATCGGTAGAGGAGGGTGGATCGACAATGAAGGGGGAATCTTCCCTTGCGTGTTCTAATATTGCGGCTACCCGTCCTTGATTTAAGGCCACGGGCGCGGCCGCCGGGGGAGGTTCATTACGTTTCGGCTGTGGGCATTCTCGCGCGAAGTGGCCCGGCTGTTTGCAGTTGTAGCATTTGATCCTCCCTGCTGGGTTAGCCATATGAAGGGGAGCAGCGGGAGGGGCTGATCCTCCTGCGGGAGGGGCAGTAAGCAGAGGGTACTGAGTGGGGACAGGGCGAGATGGGTTGGGATTAACCTTTACCACTTTTGTCATAATTTGTTCCAGTCGATCCATTTGGGAAACCTGCATCTGAAGCAGGTTATTCATCCACTCAGATTGTTTAGTTGTACCGGTATGGATCATCTGGGCCAGATGCAGATTGGTGATGGGTGCTGACGCGGCATCCTGGGCTGAGAGTGTTTACAGGCACCGCTTTAGGATGGGGAGGAGGTTTCGTGAGGGGTAGGGAGTGATATGGGGAAGGATCCGAGGCGGGGCCATCTTGGTAATCCTGATCAGGACGAGGGTAGAATCGCCCTACTGCTCTGAGCCAGGACCGTCTCTTGGCCGCCACGTCCTGGATCGTGTCCGAAATGTCTTCTTCTCCTTGACCAATATACTTACGCGTGTCCAGCAGATCCAACTCAAGGGCCTTGGCTATGATGACGGACAGTTGGTTTGTCTTGGGAGGGACCTATTTCTGCAACTTCGCCCTCAACACGGGATTGCGGAGATGATCAATAAACAAATCCCGAGCCGCGTTCTCTTCCCGTCCCAATTTGTCCAGGGCGGTCTGGAAACGATCCACGAAGTTGGGTAGCAACTCCCCTGGTTCCTGCGGACGGGTTTTCAGTACGAACCAGGCAGCATCGTCACTGACCACGTCAAATTGCGTTAGGAACGCTCTCTTGAAGGTATCCCAGTCTACCCACCGATGCCTTCTAAACCAATCGTGCGCGGTGTTTCGGAGTAACAGGGTGATGACGCGGGGAAGATCCTCGTCGCCATAGCCCTGCGCTTGCACGGCTTCAAGCCATGCCTCTGGATGAGTATAGTTAGGATAAAAGGGAAAGGTAGTGGGGATGCTTACCATCACCCGGGGAGACGCTCCATTAGCATCAGCCATGGGCATCTCTGTTCGGGCCTCGACAGATCTTTGCCGAGTGACGGGAGGGCTGAGGCGATTTTGTTGTTTAGCTGATCTCCCTCTCGCCAGCTCGTCTCACTAACGTCAGAACCGACACGTGTCGGTTCCGATACCAACCTCACGCCCTGCGCTGTCTTTCATTTGGAGTGCTAAGGGTGCAGAAAGGGGCCCCCGAAAAACAACAAGATGGGGTGTGCCAAGGATTTTTGGAAAATTGAGTGTGGGGACACAGACGAAACTGAAATCCCCCGTGTCGGTCTGATGAAGTGAGAGATCTGGTTGGCTGCGGCGCGGCACGCGCAATACGTGACGCAGGGAAGTTTAAATTCAATCCATAAAATATTGTCGGACCTCCCACCGTGCCACGGCTCGGCGTTTGGAGTGGAAGGGAGCGAGCACGTGTTTAGTATCCCGCTTTGGCACTAGCTCCCTACACCGTACGCTACACAATTCTGAATCCGACGTGGACGGTCTTAATGGCGTGGCCCTTTCCTTGTGCTCGTCCTCGTTCCGCGTTCGGTGATGGAACACCTTCGATTGGTAGTGATCGAGACGTTGGCAATCACTACACAAGGTGTTAGGCCAATGGGGCGCCACTGTCGACCACGGGATGACGATCAACTCGTTAAATGGTAGTAGTAGCGAGTATGGCGGAAAGTGCGTATCCACAAGGACAAACCCAACACCGACAAACCCAGAACACCGATTTTCGGGAGGGAAGTAATATTGCCCACCAATCTTCGCGACGGCTTCTCGTATGTCCCACTTACAGACACGCGTCCTGTCCTGGTTATACGGGAAGGGGCGGGGAGGGGATACAGGAGGCTGGCGCCCAGTCGGGTGGGGCCCGTTAGTCCACATGGCAAGGAATCAGAAATACTTTAACCATTCATGGTACGCATGCAACCCTATTGATCTAATCAGAAAGGTCGATTCTAGACTTAAGTCAAGAGAGGAACAGACAGGTGGGGGGTAGGGAAAGGAAAGCTCATGGGTGGCGAGACGCAGCCGCTGTTTCGTGTTCAGGTCGTACATGGCTTCGCACTTCTTCGATAATCACAAATAAAAGCACTCTTGCATTTTCGAATCCCAACAACAATGCCCCTGCCATCGAATCGTCCTGACAATATCTTAATCAAGATGGGTTCTGTACCCGTTCATTCCCATTCCTTATACATGCATTCACTGTGGAAAGTGCGAAAATGGCAATCATGCAATTCCTCAACAAGGTGGAGTTGAGGGAAAAATCCTTAATGGTTGATACACGCGCATCGACCACTCACAAGACAAACTCACTAGATCTGGGAACTACCCAAGAAACTAATGGAAGAGTTTCGGAAGAGGTTAGTGCCAATTACCATGCTCATTCCATCACACGCCAATGATTGACTTATCATGCAGAATCATTCACACCAGCGAAAGGAAGAGGAGGAGAGAAGGAAAGAGACAAAGGTAGGAGGGGATATCAAGATCGGGGGGGGGGAGAAGAGTTAGACAGAGATCCTGGAAAGGCAAGGACGGTCTGACTTTACCGCCGCAAAATCACACCAAAGAATAGGTTCGCAAGCAAGAGGGCGCACTTGCCACCAAATTCCCACACGGCCCTGGGCCAGTCATCCACTCAACTCAGATTACCTGTCCGCATTCTGACACCGACGATCCCGGCCGTCGCGTGTCATCCTCCACCACTGTGATCGTCACCCCGCCAACTTAGGGATCCCACAGTCCGTCGTGGCGATCTAGCGCACCGCCAGCCAGTCTACAGTCGGCTCGTCAGGACTTTCCGACTCGCACCACACACATCATCTAGCTACTACTTCCCAGAAGCTGGCCGATGAGTTGAGAGAGAGATTTGCGGGGGCGCCAGCGAAATTTATAGCTGCGAGAGGGGAGAGAGACGGGGAGAAAAGCAAAGGGTGAGGTAGGGGTGGGTATAGGAGAGCTTGAGAGTGACCGCCCATCGAAAGCCATGTTGATCCCTCCTAACTCGACCTCAGCCAATTAGAATCATCGTGCAGTAAGAACTTACACGACGCTTCTCCTTGGCTAGATGGGGAGAGAGGATCAACTGAGTTTTCGAGCGCGGATCTTAGAGCAGGAAGAAGAAGAGTGCGAAGGATAGCGCGAAACGGGTCGAAGATTCAGATGATCAAAAAGGAGAAAAAGGGCGCGTGCTGAGAAGGGGAGGGAAAAACAGTTACAGGGGGAGGGAGCGAGAAAGTGTGTGTGCGCGAAGAAAGACGGTGAGAGGAGCGCGGGGAGGAAGGAGGAGGGAGCTTGGTTGCATGGCACCAATCGGCAAAAGGGGAATGGGCACCAAGACAGTTGCAGTTTTTCCCAATCCTGTGCTAATTCAAAAATTGAAAGCACCATATCCGCGCGCAAAACAGCCGCGGGGGAAAAAAAAAGCCTTACGTCCATCCATATTCTTACAAGAATTCCCAGAGTTTTTCAAGGCCGAGGCCGAGAACATTCGCGTGCGGAAGGTCGCGCGGCATTCCGATAATTCCGGGATTTCTAACTGCCGAGCCAAATTCCAAGCGCACTCGCTAAGGCGCGCGAAATTCCCATGCATTTTCAATCAAAACAAAAAGGAATTGACAGACTCCAATGAGGCGCCTTTAATCGGCCACAGACAGAGGGGGGGGGAGGGGGGGGGTTCTCGGGATTGAACTGTACATATCTGGATGCAGAGAAAACATGGGAAAAAGGAAGGGGTCCGAAAGATGGCGCAGGTCCGGAAGCTAGTACGTCACACTCTAACCACTGAATTACATCAACTGGACCCAGAGCCACAGTTGGTGATTGGGTAGCACTAAAAGATGACCCCCATTCATTTGGCAACATCTTCAACATAGAAGATAATGGGGATATCTTATTCACCGTTGTTGATCTCAAGGACAATAATGAATTAACCCTCAACGCTCAAAACAGGATTAAATGGGTAACTGTGGACCACATTTTCAGGATTAGAGTCCTACGAAACAAGAACATCTGGATCGCCTTCCACCCAGACACGCCTATTCAACCACTCCCATTAGAACCGCAGGAGTGGAAATGGGGATCGCAGTACACTAGAGCCCTACATACTCTCACAGTCGAATCAACATAGAGAATGTTAAGACCAAGAATAGACCTCAAGGACAGATTGGCACAAAGATGGATGGACCAACTTAATCTGGGTAAAAAGGATCTCCGACAAATCAATTGGTTCCAAAATAAGAAACTCAAACCGGTCAAAATAGCCTTCCTGCAATGGCAGATAGAATACAGATGTCTCCCAACCAATGATTGGCTAATAGATAAAAGATCACTGGACAAAAGGGATTAGCCAAGCCATGGCGTAAATTCTGCAAATCCGCCTTCCCGAGCAGAACCATACCGGAGACTATTGAGCACATCTTCCTGCAATGTCCAGGCTCAGTGTGGCTATGGAGATGGTGGACAAAATATGGGACCAGCTAGAAACTACAGAAAGATGGCCATGGGGATGGAAACCGCTACTGCTGGAGGCGTGGGTGGTAGACCCCTATGATGAATTCACACAAAACCTATTCATCTTCGGCAGAAGAGCAATACTTTGGGCTATTTGGAGAAGGAGGTGCACAAACGAATGGGAAGGGCCTAGACTAGATGGCCCGGAATTTACTGACAGCATCAAAGAACAAATTCAGACAGATATGAGAATCCAATGACAATGCACAAAGGAAAAAATTCTGCATCTCTCAAAGAAGAAAGAAGTTCTTGAACAAATCAGCAAATTCAACTGCGACTGGCTTGGAGGGGAACAGGGAGGGAAACTTGGGAAGGTTGATTGGGAAGGTGCTCCAGAAAGAGGAGGAGACTCAAGAGAAGTCTTCATCAGGAACTACAAGCTCCATTTCAAAGACTGGTGTAAAGTGGATCCCACGATACCCCTACGCCATGTGTCAGAATTCCCTGTCCCTTCCCCCCTAGTCAAGAGTCAATGGTTCCCATGTCATGGTATGGGCTACAGGAGGGAGACTGACATCCCACAGGCCAGAATTGCAGAGGCTGCAATAATTGGAGGTGAGAAGACTGAGAAAAGATACAAGTTCAGCAGAGAACCTCCATCAAACAGAATCAGATGCTCAGGACTGGATGTGGGCCTCACTCTACACAGGCACAAAAGACAAAACATGTAGTGCTGATTCTTTCCATGTTCTAGCGGAATATTTGTTCTCAGTTTGCACATTTGGTGAGTGGTGGAGTGAGGACCGATGTCAACAAAAGGCCCCAGACTTGAGAAGGAAACTGCCCCTTCCTCAGAGCAAAATGCCTTCTTTCAGACTCTTTTTGTGACTCCCGTGTAGTTTCCCCTTAAAAGAAACCAATTATTGTGGTCCCTTTCTGACCAAAACGCCTCCTTACTTTTGAGCTAGCTTGTTTTCATTGCCATTATTACAAGGGGCAAAGAAAGAGCCGATGTCGAAAAAGGTCGTGAGAACATGACGCCCCTGATGGTAAGTGTATCTAGACTGAAAGACGGCTTGCTTGTCAACATTCGAAAAGAAAACGCTGCTATTAAATGTATCATGCCCTCATCCAACTGGCAGTCAGTCAGGAAATCCCCGTCAGACGAACTGGCCTTAGCTCAGTTCGTACACCCATGAACCGTTCAAATGCAGTGCTGTTGTTTTGTTTGTTTGTTTCATTTGCGAGGCTCAAGGCCTCGGTAAGCCCTTTTTGGGCCTGTTCCAGCAAGTATGGCCGCCCTTGACGAGAGGCCTATTTTGGGTTTGTCGCAACTGGGGAAGTATCAGACAGTTACGCAGCGTCAGTTGGTTGAGTGAGCCCAGGCCCTGCCTAACAACATCTGTTTCGGGCTCCAGGCCCTTTCTAAGTGAATCGGAGGCAGGCCCTGGGCCAGACATGAGGCACACTGTAAACAGCACGTCTGGCAGTTGGACACGCGTAACTGCCAGAGACCTTGTGGAATATTCCCTGGGACAGAGACTCAGCCACTTGGGGCCTACCGGAAGCTTCTGGGAAGAGGCCCAGGCCAACCAGGCAGCCCACGACTAGCAGCCACTTTCCATAAAGGAAAGGGCCTGGTCACTGGCTGCTCATTCGGGCACTTGCTGGTTCATGCGTAAGTGCTGCTGCGCTAGCTGCTGATACGAGTGCCTACGCGCTCATGTGACGCCCAACCTCACGCCCAGCGCGACTTCCTGATCGGAGTG
The DNA here is from genome assembly GCA_003427395.1 of Chara braunii. NCBI lineage: Eukaryota > Viridiplantae > Streptophyta > Charophyceae > Charales > Characeae > Chara > Chara braunii. Next base: position 308,672 of record BFEA01000320.1, on the reverse strand, counting down.
GGGTATGGGCCTGGAAGTGCGAAAAGGGTTGTGCCAAGGATTTTTGGGAAAGTGGGGGAGTCTTGAGGGTATGAATGCAATTAGGCGAATAGGGGTGCGTGCGCGAGGGACTCAAGGTCAGATGGGGCAGGGGCACTGTGGGCGACGGTTAACGGGGAAATCCCTCCGCGGTGGAGGCGGTCCTAAAAAGTTGGGCCGTCGGGGGCCGCCACGTGGTGCAGGCCGCCGCGCGCTTGGATTGGGCCTTCGGAATTCCGGAGTTCTTTGTTCTCCGCGACGTCGGCAATTCACGCAAAACGTACCGGGCCAATAGGGGGCTATGGCCGGCCACGGGACGGCGCTGAGTTGATGATATGGGAGAAGAAGGTGGAAAGGAGGGAAACTGGTGGTGATCTCAACAAATCCCGGGTGGGTGAAGTAGTAGGTGTGGTCGGGGGAAGGGAAATCAGAGCACCGAGGGTCGCTAGAGGTGGCGCAGTGGAATTCCCGCGGACATAGTCGATTCYCCGTGTGGCARGGGTATCGCAGCCTTATAAGTTCGTTYATCCAAGGGGTGAAATACTCCRGGYCGTAGGATGAGTCTGAGCTCCAAGATCGCGTCATGGCATCATCGTCGATGGGATAGCTCGGGTCGGGTTATCGTCACCGCGCACGAGCACGTGCAGAACAGGCGGACTTAGTTGTGCCTCAGCATGCTCGTACGGGATGACGGTTCCGCCGCGAATCCTTTTTTGGGTGGGCGAATCGACGCACAGGGATGCGTGTAAGGGCGCGACTCGGATCGCGTTTACACGTGTTCTCGCGCGGCGTTCGCAGGGCCAGGTTTCATATCGTCTAATTGCTTCGTAAGTTTCGATTATGCAGGATGCAACCATAGCACAACCCCATCGTGAGACAAGCAAAAACGAGAACAAAATCGCTATCCGGGCCAGATTCTTCTCCCCTCTATAGCGGCATCAGGTGCGAGCAAAGATTCGACACAGACATAAAGCAAGGGCAGGGATTTTCAGCAAAAAGATAGACAAGCAAGCATACATCCATACGTCCATACATTCGACAATCATACACACAATGCAATCAGGACGGACATCGCAAGGGCAAGTGTGAGCAAAAACCCAAGCCCAGATTCCAGAAAGCCGAAACGAAAATAAGAACGGCCAAAAACCGCCCAGAGGCGCAATCAAAACGTATGTACACAGATGAAGAGGGGGAAGAGACAAGGAAACAACAAATCCGCGTCCATCGACCTCAACTTTCTCCTTTTCTCTCTTTCTCTCCGATGTGGACAGTCCGTCGTCACGCACCAACCCACGAAGTTGTCACCCCGCTTAGTCCTCCTGCACCCGTCGGATTCGCCCGTGCCCACAGTCCGTCGTGGCCCACGTCAATCCCGCGCGTTCGGCACCAGCCCGCCGGGTCGCCCAACTCCTACTCTACTCACCTCTGACTTCGCTCGTGTGCCGACCCTTCCTGATCGCGCAACCCCGACCTTCCAACAACGGGTTAAGAGAGCTGACTAATCGCGCAGCCGGAATTTATAGCATGCATGCATGCGCGAAGAACACGGAATTACCAGGACTTAGAGTGGGGATTAGAGAGGGAGCGCCTGCGTTCTGCATGATCGGCCGCGGCGTGGGGGACGTAGCCCTTCTCCACGCATCGATCGGAGCATGCAAGCCGCGGCTTACAAAAATTTCAGCAAAAGAAAGAGAGGGAGGGCGGGAGAGACGAAGTGCAAGAAGAAAGATACAGTTACAATGGCCCCTGCCCAAAATTACAGTTACACACACGATTAAGAGCCCACTAATCAGAGTACCGTTGCGGCCGCATGAAGAAGCACGTAGACAAAAGGCGCCGCGCGGCAGGAAAAATCCTAATAGCTTTCCCGGGGCGCCCGGCCGGGCGCTGTCGCCCGGGGTACCGCGGGCATGGTTTTTTTTTTTTTNTTTTTTTTTTTTTTTTTTTTTTTTTTTCCGGGGCCTTTCTGCGCATTCCGAGTACTGCATATACCCGGCCTCGTAATAGGCTCGTAAGCCTCATATCTAATTTCTATGGATGACATTGGATGTCGATTTAGGTCTGTTTCAGGGGCAGTGAGGATGGTGAGGGGAGGGGGTGCAAAAGCGTGGTGGATCTTGGGTTGCCCGTTTTGCAGGACCAGGGATGCAGCAGCTGCTTTGTCCCGCCTGTACTTGAGCAACTGCAGCTGGTGGCATGCACACAGCAACTACTGCATCCCCCGTGGACTCGCAAAAGTAAAGCAGGTTGAAGCACTCACAAGCAGCAAATGCCAGCAAACAAAAATCCCCTGATTTCCGAACACTGTCGCAAAATAATGTCTCATAGTACTGAGTCCGCTGCTGGAGACCAGCGGGACAGAGTTGCTCAAAGTTTGCTGCTTGAAATCACGGGGAGCAGCAGACTGAGTTTGAGTGTGGACTCAAACTTGAGTTCCAGTCCACACTCAGACTCAAACCGAGTCTGAGTGTGGACTGAAACTCAAGTTTGAGTCAGTCTGCTGCTCCCCATGATTTCAAGCAGCAAACTTTAAGCAACTCTGTCCCACTGTTCTCCAACAGCGGACTGAGTCTAAGTGTGGACTCAACATTCAGACCCGGTCGCTGCTCCCCGTGATTCCAAGCAGCCATGCAAGCAAACTCGAAGTCATGTTGTAAAGAATGGCAGGCTGTAAACAACGTAAGTGGCAAAGTGCAGCAGACAGTTTCACAGAAACTGTTGCACGGACTTAGAGGTCTTATGAATTGTGATCGACAATGAGCCTCCATTGACATAACATGGTAACAGACTGACAGTCGTAACAAAAGAAGAAGAAGAAGAAGAAGAAGAAGAAGAAGAAGAAGAAGAAGAAGTACAAGAAGGAAAAGGCACAACATTGATTGCCTTGGAAAACCCAAGGGATTAACTGTGCAAAAAAAACACCACTTCGACTATGACCGTTGAACATCATCAGTCCTCAGATCAGTACAAGTGTATGGCCTTCCAGCTTCCTCCCCCGCCGAGCCCTATTCCCAGTCGCTTTCCCGATCATCTTCTTCACTCCCATTGCTGCTTTCTTATGCATCTGTCGGATCGTCCTCAACGACCCTCGCCTTCCTCGCCGCCTTCCTCTTCGGCCGCTTCGACGGGTGTGTCTCCACACCGTCCACTGTGAGTGCAGGGCCCCCTTGCACCTTCCTTCCTCCAATCACATGCTGTTCCACCTCACCCCCTTCACCACCATCCTCGCCAACCTGAGCGCAAGCTGATGGAGCTGGCTGAAGTGGGTACTTTCGCGGGCGCCCCCTTTTCCTTGCCACTTTTGGACCTGTGTCAGGCTGCACCTTCTTCTTCCTTCCCGCCAGACTCACGTCCAAGTTGTCGTGCTGCACGCCCTCGACCTACGCAGGGAAAGGAAGGGTTTGAACCACACCCCGGACTGCTGCTGCACTGGGCACTGGAGGCCGCCTGGAGTACACTCGAGCGACTCCCGTTGCACTCCCGTTTTCTTTTTGCTGCTGCTGCAGCGGATCGTGCTCCAGTTGCTTATGCGGACCATCGTGCTCTTGCTGCTGCTGCTGCTGCATTCCATCCTCCTTTGTCTGCTGCTGCTGCTGCGCTCCATCCTTGTGCTGCTGATGCTGCTGCAGTGCATCCTGCTTTGTCTGCTGCTGCTGCTCCTGCGCTCCATCCTTGTGCTGCCCATGCTGCTGCGGTCCATCCCGTTTTGTCTGTTGCTGCTGCTGCGCTCCATCCTTGTGCTGTTGCTGTTGCGGATGCGGTCCATCTTCTTGTTGCTGTTGCTGCTCTACTCCGTCGTGTTGTTCTTGTTGCTGCTGTTGCTGCCGATCATCCTGCTGCTGCACCTGCTGCTGCTGCAGTCCTTCCTCTCGGTGTTGCTGCCAATCATCTTGCTGTTGCAGGCCTTCCTCTTGTCTTTGCTCCTGCAGGCCTTCCTCTCGCTGCTGGTGCTGCTGAACGTCTTCCTCTTGTTGTTCCCGTTGCATGCCTTCTGCATGTCGCTGCTGCTGAACCCCCTCCGCCGGTAGACATCCGCCCATTCCCGCCGTTGTATAGTTCATCCTCATCGGAGGGGGGACAACACTTTGTTTTGCTACTTCTTCTCGAATCCGTTGCTCCACAAGGGCGCGATCACGATGAGCAAGGGACTGCGCCCTCGCCCTCTCAACGTCGTCATCGAGGTCCTGAAGTCCATCCCCCGAGGCCGCAAGAACTTCAGGTCGCTATCAATGTAACCCCGCTCCATGTTACGTGTGAGGTCGTCATCCAGCTCGTTGTCGTCGCTAGATATGTCGCTCGATCTTCCTCGCTCTCCTCAATATCCTCTTCCTCATCGTCCACATCAATCTGCGTCTTGCCTTTGCCATCCATCTGCGCCTTGCCTTCGCCGTCATCGACAACAACCTTTTTGTTCTTGCCTTTGCCTCTCCAAATTAGGTCCTCCCCATCATCAGTGCTGTCCGTTGAGCTTGATCCATCAACGACATGAGGCTTCATGACTCTAGCTCGGGGGATCTTCGTTAGATTTGCCCGGCGGGCCACTTCGTCGTCACTCAAGTCTGCTGTAGTTGCAGCCCTTGGCAACACTGCAGAATCATTCGGCGTTGGTGGCTCCACTTCATCGAAAAATGCAGCCCACATGTCCAAGTACCCTGCCAAGCTTCCTGTACTCTTCTTCTTCTTGATGTCCAACAGCTGAAGATTCCAGTAGATGTACACTAACTTGGCGAGGCTGTCAGGCGACAGCGGGCCCCTTCTCTTGTCGTGGACAAGATCGAGAGAGGACCAGTTCCTCTCACAAGGGGTCGCAGTGCTCCACATCGCTGTCACTCTCATGACAATGTCTCGCAACTTCTTGTGAGAGGCCCTATGGCGGTTTGGAGGCTGTCATTTGAGCAAGGGAGCTGTCGAAGATCGCAAACTCAGTCCACAAGCTCTCCTCCACCACTTTCCCTGTCACTGGATCCTTCACCAACATATCTTCAGTTGGCGCCTTGTGGAAAGCTTGCAAGTCCGCCCATAGACCTAGTTGCTCGTCGCCCCCTCAAGCGGCGTCCTCCTTGCACTGTGATAGGAAGAACTTGAGGGTGTTTTGGACCAGCGGKGAGTGCATGTCCATCAACYAMTTGTTGTCTCTCCTCCTTGGGTCAAGAAGAAAGTTCGCTGCATGAACRGGCTGCCTCATCATCTTCGTCCGCTGCTTTACTGCCTTCATGATCGCCCGCCGCTGCTCATCGGTCAACCGCGTAAGTGTCTTCAGACGCTTGCCCAACCCTTCATCAAAGTGCCAAAGGCTTGGGGGGGCTGTGCCGTTGCGGTCCATCTTCCTAAGTAGCTCGTATATCGGCTCCAGCACATCCAAAATCGTGCGCAACTTCTCCCACCATTCGGACGCGGTAACAGTTTGGTATGTCAGGTCAGACTTGTCTCGATCTTTCCTTGTGCTCCATCTCAACTGCCTCCACCACTCCATCATCTCCTCAAGCACACACCTCTTTCCCCAAAACCGGTTCATCATCATGTATGCGGAAGTGAAGCGGACCTCCGTGGGCAAAATCAATGTCAATTCCCTCGAAAGTTCTGAGCACCTCGTGTAAAGGCTGTTTGTGTTATGGTGTTTCCTTATGAACTTGACCATCATCTTCGTGCGCGACACCACTTGCTTCACCCAGTCGAGCTCGCAGACATTCTTCATCAACAAGTTCAAGCAGTGAGCTGCGCAAGGGACCCATGGAATGCTTGATATATCACGATCTGTATGCCTTCGCAGGATCCGTGCAACTTGCTTGTTGACTTCTGCATTGTCCGTGCAGATTGCATTAACCTGATGCACCCCAATGTCCCTGATCATCTGCTCCCACATTATCGCCAGAGCGACTGCAGTCTTCTTCTTCTTGGACATATCCACGACCTTCAATAGGATCGCACCGCTCTCGTCGGCCCCAATGAAGTTCATCACAGGTCTGTACCTTCGATCTGTGCACTCATCAGTGAGGAGAGTGCAACCCGTGTCATCCCACTTCGCTTTCAACGGCTGCATGTCTTTCTGCACCTTGTTGTATATGATGTCCAACACAACAGTTCGGATGACCTCCAAGGAAGGCATCTTCACCCGCTGCCTTTTCTCCCCCAACTCAAGATACAAGTCGTGCAGCTCCTGTGTCTCTTTCGTCCTGACGTAGTTGAATGGGGCGCCGTGTCGGAAAAGGTGCATCCCCCATGCCACATCCAATCTGTGCTGCAAATCGTTGGTTGTCCACCTTTTGATCGATGATTGTGTCAACTTCCTGGATTTTGGGCCCGCAGCGGATCCATGCGCAGACGTCCCCGACATTCCACCACCTTCTTCCACAACCCCCTCTCTTGCCTCTTCATCAGCTTCCACAGTCGGCACCGTTCTGCTCTGCCATGTTGTCGGTGGCACTATGAACGCATCCACTGTGTCCCCTTGTGCCTCCACCTCTAGAATTGCAGAAACCAAACCGTCCTGGGGGATGTTGTGCTCCATCCGATACAATTGGATGAGTCGCAACGTCTTTTTGCAGTCAATCGCATGCCCCTTTGCAGCAAGGATGTGAAGCATCTCTGGATAACGCGCGGGGCATGGATTAGTTTTCCGTGTGAAGTGCGGCCACACACGCGTGTACGAGGCGACCCAATCTGCACCGCACAAATTGCACTTCACTCTGTACTGCCCCTTCGACAATGGCGGGACCATCTGCCCCTGCGTCACCCACTTGAATGCCACCTTCGTCGCCTGCAGTTGCAACTGCCTTGCCTCAGGCTGCGGCTGAAACAGTTCCTTCACGCGTGTGCCTCTATCGTCCGAACCCACCGCCTCCTTCCCCCTCGAAGTGCCTGCCCCGCTTGAAGATGCCATCTTGCAGAAGGTTCACGAACAACGAGGAAAGAAGAATTTGAAGAAACAGCAGCAGCAGCAGCAGAAGAAGAAGAAGAAGAAGAAGAAGAAGAAGAAGATGTGAAAAAAATGAAAAAATTGCAAAGTCAGGCTGGCTGAAGATGTGAAAAAAATGAAAAAAATCGCAAAGTCAGGCTGGCTGAATAGGGAGGCTTTGCTGGTGAGGGAGGGAGTCTAAGAAGACTGAGAGGCGGAA
>BFEA01000320.1:193338-205117 GCA_003427395.1 Chara braunii | reverse complement strand
CGGAGGGGGGAGGACGGCGGGGGTCAAGATTCACTGATTGATTGATTGTGTGTGTGTGTGTGCGTGTGTGTGTGTGTGCGCGCCGGGGGGAGGGGAGGGAGGACCCCTCCCCCACCAATCAATCAATCAATCAATCAATCAATCAATCAATCAATCAATCAATCAATCAATCAATCAATCAATCAATCAATTAATCAATCAATCAATCAATCAAAATTTTTTTTCTATATATATATATATATATTTTAACATATCAAAACTCGACCCCCCCCAAATTTTTATTTTTTTTATTTTATTTTGCACAGGCCGACAGTGGCCGACGTGCGTAGGCCGCGCGCGCGCTCGGATCTCGAGGGCGCGCGCCCACCTACGCGCAAACTCGGCCGCACGGCCTAGGCCGCGGACCCGCGGCCTAGGATCCGGGCCGCGGACTCGGATCCTGCGGCCGCGGCCGAGGGTGCCACGTAGTGTGTGTGTGTGTGATATATATATATATACATATATATATATATATATATAGAGAGAGAGAGAGAGAGAGAGAGCTGCAGCATGCAGCATGCAGCATGTCAGTGGCGAGGAGCACAAGGGTAGGCGCTGACCTCCAACAAAAAGAAGAAGTAATTTTATCGGAATACAAGAKGTTTTTCTTTTCGAAATCCGAATAGAAAGGGTACAGATTGTATTCGAATACAACGTGTAGGACCTGCACCGTTTCAATTTCGAAAAAGGACTACCCGCACCATTTCAATTTCGAAAAAGGACTGCGGCCTCCTCGGCCTCCTACTCGCAGCTACCGGTCTTACGAATTCCTGGCCCTTGCAAGGCCCCAAAACCTCAAATGCCCACCCTCCCGACGACCACCGACGTTGAAATTGACGTTGAACGTTGAATGTCTCAGGGGGGGGAAACGCATCCCTGACGGGCTGTGAACTATTCCCTCCTCTCTCCATCTAATCGGCAGGGAAAAACGGCACGAATCAGTAAGCTTCGCGAAGATCACGCCATCGACGATGACGTGAACCTACGCTCTGATTCGACGGGCAGTGACAACCTGGGGTGCAGGGCACACGGAGAACCGATGGACGATGATGGCATCACCTGGACGACCATCGATGATTCCAGCAGCACGATGGCAATTGAAGATGGCGTCAACATGTGCTCGGGCTGGATCAATTGTTGAGACGATTGGTTCCTTATGCATCACTCTGTTCTCTCTCTCCCTCTCTCCTTCTCCGCCATAACATGCAATCAGGAGATCACATAATTTTGGAACCCCCTGCGCGTCACATATGTGACGAACTACTTTCCGAACCCGTGCTATCTTTCGTACCCTTCTCGCTTGTACCCACCCCATAAAGACCCCGTTTCGTTTTCTTGATTTCGGGTGCCGCGTTTCGAGCCCTACATATATATATATATATTGTGATTCTTCGGTTCTGCTTTTTTTTTTTTTTCTTTTTGCACGTCGGGAAATGCAGAGGAATTTACATGCGCCTTAGCGAGCGCACTGGGAATTAGGCCCGGCAGTTGGGAATTCCGGGATAAGCGGAATTTCGACGTGTCCTTTTTATGTGTGAATGTTGTCGGTCACGTTGGGGAAAACTCTCGGAATTTTGTGGGGATACGAATAGGCGTAGGACTTTCTTTTCCCGCGTCGCTCTTTCGCGCGTGGATATGGTGATTTCAATTTTGAATTGGTGTAGGATGTAGGCAAGCTGTAACTGTTTCGGTGCCTTTTTCTCTTTTTTTTGTTGACGGAGCCGCGCATGCAAAGCTTTCTCCTCCCCGACCCCTGCATTACTCTCTCCCGCGCTCCTTTTTCCTTCCCCCCCTCCTCTTCCTCTCTCCTCGTAACTGTTTTTCTTCCTCTCTCCCTCTCTCTTGCTCTACTCTTTGCGCGCCCATTTTTCCCTTTCTTGATCGTCTGAATCTTGGACCCGTCTTACACTACGTCTCGCGCCTTTTTGTTTTCACCCTCCGAACTCAGCGCACGACGCCCGGTCGATCCTTTGATAACTCCCGCTCGCCAATCGGGTGCGTCGATCAATAGGATCTTCCTATTGCGCGACGAATCTGATTGGTTGAACCTTGAGTCTCGAGGGATCAACATGGCTTCCACGAAGCGCTCTTCTCAAAGTCTTCTCCTCCTGCTTCTTTCCCTACACTTCGACTTTCCCCCTGCCTTCTCTCTCCCTCGCCCCCCTTCTCACCACTATAAATTCCGCAAACGCGCCTGTACATCTCTCTGACGTTCTCGACTCTCAAGCCAACTTCCGGGAAGCAGTGGCTAGGCAGAGTGTTTGGTGCGAGTCGGAAATTCCTGTCGGACTGACGATAGGCTGGCCGGTTGTGCGCTTGATCGCCACGACGGACTTTGGGATCTGGGCAAGCCGCGTTGAGTTTACGTCAGCGGGGTGACGATCGCAGTGGTGGGAGTTAGCACGCGACGGCCTGGATCATCGGTGCGGGTATGAGGATCGATGATTGGAGTTGAGTGAGTGATTGGCCTGGGGCCATGTTGGAATTAACGGCGAATGCGCCTTTGTTGTTGCGGATCCTTGTCTCAAGCGTGAGTGCACGGCGGCAATGCCGAACTTCCTTCTTTCGGATCTTGTCATCTCCCTCACCTCCCCCTCTCTCCTCTATCTTTGAATGATGATGTGTCTCGATGTTTGTCTCTCTCTTGGATGGGAATAAATCTGTGTGCTTTCCTGCGTGAAATAACTTCTTCCGGAACTCTTCCATTAGTTTCCTGGGTAATCCCCAGATGTCGAGGAATTGATCCTTTTTGTCTTGTGAACGGTGGATGCGTGTGTACAATTCCGTCGGTTGATTTCTGACTTGTGTACCCTCGTCATTTTCGCACCTTCCACAGTGAATGCATGTATGGAGATGTTTGCCTTTCTGTATTGATTAGACGCCGTACTTGGCGGGATTTTGTTCGAGAATGCAAGAGTGTTTAGATCTGTATTCCTGAATGCACTGCGCATGCCATCTGCCTTATGCTGCACGACATCTGCAGCCGATCTACAGGGCAGCCCCGAGAAATAAGGCGCCTAGGATCACCACCACGGTGGCTTACGGAAAAATGAGTCGTGGGTCGGTCCCTTGGTTGCATGCATGATCGAGCTAATGAGTGGTTTTTCTCTCTCTCTCTCGTGTCGAAAAGGATTGATTAGTGATTGCGCGAGTGTTTTTCCTTGATGACGTCTCGGAATTTTTGCAATTGATTGACATGTGGACTGACAAGCACCCTTCGATCAGGCGTCAGCCTCCCGTACCTCCCGTATCAGCACGACCTTTTCCCTACAACAAGGAAAGGACGCGTGTATGGGAGTAGGACGTACGAGAAGCTGTCGCGCACTCCGGCAAACCATTGTTCAAGGTTCGTAGAGGCTGGGTTTGCCACTATCGATACACACTTTCCACCCTACTCGATATTGTTGCCATTCAATGAGTTGATAGTCATCCCGTGGACGGCAGTAGAACCCCACTGGCCGCGCACTCTATGCACCGAATGCCAGCGTTTTGAGCGCTACGAAACCAGGGGTTTCCACTACCGTGTGCGGAGTGAAGACGAACATAGAGAAAGAGCCACGCGACTATGACCGTCCACGTCGGATTCCGAACTGGTCGATGAACGATGACGGGACTTAATACGGAAACGAGACACGCGAAACGTGCCAAAACCTTTCTGTTCTAAACGACGGGCCGTAGCCAGGTGGGAAGTCCTACAATATTTTCTGGATTGAATTTGTATTTCTCTCTCCTCTCGCGCCAAACTTCCGCGCGCGCAGTCAGCGCCGTGCGAAAAACGATCGACTTACTTCGTCGGACCAACACGGGGGATTTCAGTTTCGTCTGTGTCCCCACACTCAATTTTCAAAAATCCTTGGCACACCCCATCTTGCTGTTTTTATGGGCCTCTTTCCGCACACCTAGCACTCCGAACGAAAGACAGCACAGGGCGTGAGGTTGCGCATCACAACCACCCTTCCTCCTGGGGACCAACTGTTTCGTCAGCAGCTTCATCTGAGTCTGATGACGAAAAATAGTGGTCCTGGGGGGGAGAACTGGACTTGTGTTCATGGAGCTTCGTTCCCCTTCCGAGTCCCCGTTTCTTTCCTCCCTCTTCCATTTCTCTCGGTCAGGGAGGGACTTGTCCTCATCCATTAATTCCACGAGAGTAGGAGAATTTTCCCTTCTTTTTGCGTTCCTTGATTGTTCCTGCCTCTCTGATCCCTCTTTCGAGGAAACCTTCTCGTTCCCATTACTTCTCCTTCTGTACCGTTTCCTTGCTTCTGTCGGGGAATATTCCGTACTTGTCCCCTTAGCTCTCTCTCTCTCCCGTTCCCTGTCCTGCTGCTCTTTGTCTTAAAGTTTTTCCTCCGCCCGGGTCTGATTCTTTTCCCCCTCTTTGTTCCCTTCATCTTTCTCCTGAGCCCCTCGCTTTTCCTTGTCAACAGCCTTACCCTCCCCCCCTTTGTCCCCCTTTACCTTTTCGCCTCCTCTCTCCTTTTCTTCCACCCTTCCACTCGCCTCATTTTCCCCTGACCTCGTTCCCCGCTTCCCATCCTTTGTTCCCCGGTCCTTGCTGTTGAACTCCCCTTTGCCCTCCTTTGGGGTTTTGACCACTTTAGCGTGCGACTTTTTCTGGGCCGCACACTCATCGTCCCCTTCACGCTTCCTTGGGTGTGGCCCCTTGTACATCGTCTTTCTCATGATCAGAGGCGTAGCGAATGTTGTGCTGTTTCGCAGTTGGCAAGGTTTCTGCGATCGGCGCAACAGCTAGTGCGAACACTGACCGCACTGGGTTCTTCCTTGCGCCACAGGTGAGACGATTGATGGAGGAGGTAAGGAGGCAGCGGGTTGAGTTAGGGCCCTGTTCCACTACTCGCCATCCGCCACGCATGGCGGACGCGACTTGGTTACACTGCATCGCCAATAGCCACTAAATGGAGGCCGTCAGAATTTGGGTGTGAAATCACGTGGCGATGTGCGTCCACGGCTTTCCATTTCCCCTGCCTGCAACGGCCCTTCGTGGAGGCCCTACTCCTCACCCCTCCGCGAAATGCTTCCTGTGGCCATTGCCCCTGACACAGCCGTCCTGACAGTCGACCTGCGTTGTCCCCTAGTGTTGGCAAGTTTATTGCACCTGGAGTGATTTCCAGTCCGAGTACATGGTGAAGAGAAGGCGGCCACCGTTCCATCAGCTCGCCATCCGCCACAGTCCGGGGAGCAGGCCGGGACAGCAACCACAGAGCACGTGGCGGCGGCTATGTAATTGTTGCATACCGTATAGGTGCAGACCAGAACAAGAACCGACCTTTCAATACAAAGTATAAGATAGCACAGCGGAAGACTTAGATACCAGTGATCCGAACAATCAATGTTGTAATGCAGCCCTGAACATACACTGTCTCTTATACACATCTAGATGTGTATAAGCTCTCTGTCATGGTCTGAGAAGTCAGGTGGCGAGAGGGTGAGAAGAGAAGGTGGACTTAGAAGAGGAAGAAGAACTCTCTCTCTCTGTGTCCAGTACTAACATGTGAAGTTGGCGCCTTGATGCAGGTACCACGAAGATGGAGCTGGAGCGATGGCGCCACAGGTAAGTAACACTGGCCTCCGCCAATCTCTCTCCCACTCTGCGATCTACTACCTACCAACGCCCAGCGCTGAAGACTACAGCTACAGCTATGGCGCCCAGCGCCGAAGACTACAGCTAGCGCTTCCACTACTACCTAGCGCTGAAGACTACTGCAGTGCTCCTCCTGAGTGCTGCGGCCGAATCCTGAAGACTACCTTTGCCTACTGACCCTTTCCCGCAGGGCGGGCTAGTCCTTTATAGTGCTCGCCCGTGCAGGAGGCTGGCCGTGCCAATGCTCCCCTGGCCTAGACCCTGCGGAAGCTTCCAGGCAAGAGCCTGGAAGTTCCCTGAAGTTTCCCTGTAGGGAAACAGGCTGGGGCATGTAGGCCCTGTCAGAAGGAAGCTTCCAGGCAAGAGCCTGGAAGTTTCCCTGTAGGGAAACAGGCTGGGGCCTGTAGGCCCTGTCAGAAGGAAGCTTCTAGGCAAGAGCCTGGAAGTTTCCCTGTAGGGAAACAGGCTGGAGGTCCGGGACGGGCCCTGCAGGGCCCGTGTGGCTGCACAGTATGCCATAGTAATGGAACAAAAACCCTTTTTCCGCCAGAAAAATGCAGTTTTCGGCCTCGCCAAGTCTCGCCACTGTTTCTGGGGGATGGCGAGTAGTGGAACGAGGCCCTTACAGTTTGTTCCAGTATTGCTCTCTTCCTAGGGCTTTCTGTCGTCGGTTTCCCGACTGTTTTAGGGCCTCATCCCACCATACTCACCGTAAGTAAAAGTCCGAGAGATACATAAAAGCCCGGTCCGCGGGTTTCGCATTCGGTAAGTAAAATGGCACTCCACTGTCCCGACATTGAAGGGAATTTTACGTGAGTGGCGGTAAGTTCGCGTAAGGGTAAGGGCCCGTCGATTTTACGAAACGGAAAACGGAGCTCCCGAAGTTCCCTCCACGACCGCCACGTCGTGAACGGTTTTCACATGCCTCCGTTCACCGCGGAGGCCCAAAAAAATGCATTTTTTACTTACTGTGAGTATGGTGGGATGAGGCCCTTATTCTATTCGAGTTGCCAGGTGTCTCGGAACTCTCAATTCCGGCGCCAGGAGAAGGGACGGCTGGCGGCGGTCTGTGTAGGATATCGACGGCAGTGGACATCGCACGGAATCACATCACTTTGCAAAATGACTGCTCGCTATCTGCCGGGGCTTGGATCAGGGTATCTGACGATGAGACCTGACAGCGCGCCGAGGACAAACGACAGATACTTGGCGACTCTGCTCGCGGAGCGGCAAAATCTGAGTCCTTTTGTGGAAGTTCTACCGAACTGTAGTCGGCTGCTCAACCAAGCCTCTGCCAATTTTGATGGGCCCAGGAGGCTCAGTCCCACAAGTATCACCCTTCTGGGGAGCACAGGGAGCTGCTGCGGGACCACTTGTGAGGAAGACACGCAGGATTGATGTTCCTGTTGACAAGCACCCAAATTACAATTTTGTTGGACGCTTACTCGGTCCTCGAGGCAACTCTCTAAAGAGGGTTGAGAGTACCACCGGTTGTAGGGTTCTGATACAAGGAAGAGGATCCATCAAGGACTCGGGAAAGGTGCGACAAAGTCCAGCTGCTGATGAGCATGCGAAGGAACTTGAAGATAAAATGAGGGATAAGCCAGGGTTTGAGCATTTGAACGAGCCGCTGCATGTGCTCAGCGAAGCCGAGCTTCCCGCATCAACAGTTGATGCATCACTGAATCAGGCTGCTGAAATCGTAGAGGAGCTTCTGAAGCCAGTGGATGAAAACTACGACGTTGTCAAGAAAGCACAGCTGAGGGAATTGGCAATCCTCAATGGAACCCTTTGTGAAGATTCGGGGCCATATTATGGAGGATCTGCAGCGAACAGTGCTGGTCTGAAACGCGCAAAGAGTAGGAGATGATGGAGTTTGCCTCGATTATCAGCGCTTTGCGACTTTTTTGAATTAATCGGTCGGAGAAGGGAAGATGTTACGAAGGGTCTGAAGAGAAAAAGGGGCGATGGGAGAGTGGTATGTGCGCGGGCGGCATTGGCTTACACTAGTCACATCATGACTCACATGTGCATAGTGAGTGCCATGTGTGTACTGATGTGCTGCAGTGAATGTGTTATCCGAGCACCGCGTCCCATACATTACGGTAACGATGCTTCTGTAAACATCCAATTTTGTGAACTGAGTTTTGTTTCTTTTCTACCTCATAGAAACGCCATTTAGCCTTTAGGAGGTAAATGGAGGCGGCGTTCAATGTCCCTCATTCCTAGACTGCAGCGGACTACCTTTAGTAGCGGTTGTAACACTGACGCCCAGACTGCCGCGACGCCTAACATTATGTTGCTTTCCTTTGGATGTTGGTGGGCAGCAATCAGACGGTCTGTTTTCGACAGAAAGCACATGCATGCTTTGAGGTGTAGGCGAAGCTTTATGACTTTTTTAAAAGTTTTTTTCATTCAAGATCTAACAAACAAATGGAAAGCTCCAAATAATAATTCTGTCTCTGGTTCCAATCACCATTCGGGCCCTTGCTTTCTGTAAGGAAACTTCGAAACTTGAAACTATAAACTATGTGCCTGTCTTGACGTGACAGTTTGCTGCGCCCTGTGCGGAACAGCGACCTTCCCAATTGTTGTGTGGGTGTGTGCTGATAAAAGAGGCCATCGTGGCAAGGAGAAATCTCATTGTTGTTGTGTGGGTGTGTGCTGATAAAAGAGGCCATCGTGGCAAGGAGAAATCTCATTGAAAAAAAAAAAAAAAAAAAAAAACTTTTCTCCGAATTGGGAGTGGTGTGGCCAGGCCCAATGCCGCCCAGAATTTACTGTCATCATCTTCTGAATGATCCATTTGCAGAGCTGGACCCGTTTTCCAGCAGGTGACGCTCCCCACCAATAGATGGAGCCTCTCCCCCACTGGTAGTGGTGTCTGCTCTTATCATCAGCCCTACCATGGGGGGGGTGTTTAAAAAAAAAAAAAAAAAAAAAAAAAAAAAAAAAAAAAGGGCCAGGTTCTGGCAGTGGGGGGCCCTCTTCTCCTCTGGCCCGAGGTCTTGTGTAGGGATCCCTTTCGGCCGGACGGGCTAGGTCCGATCTGGCCGTCCAGGCGTTTTAGTGAGCGGATCTCACACAAAGATTCAGTTGAAACGTGGGACTGTGGGCCGCTCATACGACCAGATTCACGCACAGACCGGACACGATAGAAGGCCAGATTCATTCCCCTGACAAGGTCAGCTTCATTCACAAAATGGACGGGTGATGTGCCCGATCCATTCATGCTACGCGCCCCCGATATCGCCAGATTCATTCACAAACTGTGTTGCGCTACTCTGGTAAGGCCGGATTCATTTCTGCAGTTGACGGGAAGTCCAGGTTTATTCACAATGTGATTGACCGGGAATAGGACCAGATTCATTCTACGAAAGGCTTGCCGGAGGCTGAGAGGCCAGATTCATTCGCAACGTGGAATGGATATAACCCCAAATCCGATTCACGAAGTGCAATGTTCCCGGCACTCCCTCTGATGAGGCCAGGTACTTTGAACCACGTGCGTCGGCCAGACTGTTGTGAAGCGGGTCCAAGGCCAAAGGTGACCTCTGATGTTTAAAAAAAAAACAAAAAAAGGTGACCTCTGGAACGTTTGAGCTATTTCATGACTATGTACAAAGGGCCTCGCTCCACTACTCTATTCTCTCGAAATTTCGAGAGTGAAGGGCCTCGCTGCACTATTCTTGAAATGCACAAAAGACAAAAATCATGGCCGTGTATCTTTCCGTATTCTAGAGGAAGATTCACTCTCGTTTTGCACATTTCGAGAGTAGTGCGGCGAGGCCCTAGGGTCTCGCTCCACTACTCTAGAAACCAGCCATTTCTTGAGAAGAAATAACCAAAAAAAATAGCCCACGTGCCTGAGAAGAAATAACCGAAAGAAAAAAAAAAGAGGATATGCGGCCAGACTCACGGCACTCACACCTAGGACTTTCCTGGATGGACCGGACCCGTTTTCCGATCCAATCTGGACGAACCTGACCACAATTACGGTCTCAGAGAAGTGGAAAAGTTACCAATGAGAGCCCTCATTCACTCAGTGAATTCTTGGCCGCTCCTGGCAGAAACTCGGGGATTGTGCGGCCGTGAGCAGGCAGGCGAGCTCGCTGCCGCCATCACCCTTCGGGGAGATGACTAACCAATCGGCGGCATTGTCTACTCGTGTGCGGCCCCATTGCCTGCATTTTGTCTACTCTTGTGCGAGTGTGCACCTCTGTCTGCAAGTGTGGGTGTGCTTGTCTTGTGTACGGGTGTGCGTGTCTTGTGTGTGTCTGTACATGTATCTTGTGTCTCTTTGCGCGTATCCGTGTGTGTCCGTGCCTGCGTGCGCGTGCGTGCATGCCTTCGTGCGTGCCTGTGTGTGTGTGTGCGCGCTTGCGTGCGTGCCTTTGTGTGTGTGTGTGTGTGTGTGTGTGTGTGTGAGAGAGAGAGAGAGAGAGAGAGAGAGAGAGAGAGAGAGCCAGTCAGATATCCGGTGATCGACTACAAGCTGGTGGAACAAGGAGCTGGTACCCTACCCGCGAGGAACATCGTCGTACTTGGCGGTGAGTAGATGATCTATGTGTGTGTGTGTGTGTGTGTGTGTGTGTGTGTGTGTGTGTGTGTGTGTGTGTGTGTGTGTGTGTGTGTGTGTGTGNGTGTGTGTGTGTGTGTGTGTGTGTTGTTGCCGTCACCGGCCGGGTGGGGTTGAGGGGGGGGATTTGCGAAAATATGATCGGAGTATGGCGAATGATTGTCAGTTGTTGTTGCCGTCACTTTAAATTTCCGTTTTATTCCGTTTTATTACGTTTTATTACGTCAAAGTGGTTCGTCTGATTTTGTATGGTTCTTCTGTTCGTTCGTTCGTTCGTTTGTTCATTCTTATTTGTAGTTAGTTTGTATGTTTGTTCGTTGCCGCGTCCTCTGTTGATGATTGGTTTTCTTGGACCTTGGAGGAGATCACCCATGGTGGCTGATTGGTTATCTTTGAGCTGATGATTGGTGCTTTCTTCGAGCGAGCGAGGTTTGGCGGCAGCCATGCATCCAGCGATGAAATCCATCGATTAGCCTGACAATGTGATGATGAGATTTTTTTATTTTTTTATTTTTTTTTGAACGATAAAAAAGAATGCATGGAGGATAGACGGGCATGCGGTCGATGCTTTGCGTTGTGGCAATTGCGGCGATGTGCCGATCGCCGCGATCCCGATGCGGGCCAATTCCAATCCCGATGTGCTTATACGGTTCATATACGATCTTGATCTCCTTGCTGTATACGGTCTCACGGTCTCATCGAATCGCTGTGTCTTTGCCTCGGGTCTGCTCTGGTCCGGTCTCCTGGTCTCCTGGTCTTCTGGTCTGGTCTGGTCTGGTGTGGTCTGGTCCGGTCTTGATCGACGGAGACAAATGCTGATGCTTATTAAAAAAATAAATAAAAAATTTCGTCGTTTGGTACGGTCGCAATCCCCGTATGTTCAGCTTACTAGCTTAGCATGTCTTCCGGTTTAGCTCAGAGTCTATTCAACTTATTTAATCCTTTGCTTCGAGCTGAGATTAACGTTCTTTCATCCACACAGTCCATCTCTGTTGGATGAAAGATACTAAAATTAATTTCAAAATCGCTCCGTTTGGCTTAACGGAATAACTTTGTCCCCGTCATTCCAGCTGGGTGTTGAAAGCACAGAGTACAGAACGGATGAAATAACGGATTTACATGACGGGAAAAAAAATTAACAAATTTACATAACGGGAGAAAATAAGTTTAAATAACGGATTCAAACAATGCAGTAAATAAATAACGGATTTAAACAATGCAGTAAATAACGGATCATCTTTGTACGTGTCATCTGGTCTTTCAGATGGGTGAGAGGATAGATTACAGAACGGACGAAAGAAAAAAAAAAAAAAAAAAAAAAAAAAAAAAAAAAAAAAAAAGGCCTACCAAACGGATTTAATAACGAATTAATTTAGGTGTTACGGAACGGATTTAAAAACAGCGAAATTCAGAACGGGATCAGTAATAACGAGTAATGTTAACGGATTATATATAACAGAGATCCGTGGGAATCCGAACTTGAGTCCATCTCTCTCTCTCTCTCTCTCTCTCTCTCTCTCTCTCTCTCTCTCTCTCTCTCTCTCTCTCTCTCTCTCTCTCTC
>BFEA01000320.1:149444-166667 GCA_003427395.1 Chara braunii | reverse complement strand
GGGGTAACCCTTGGTGCGAATCCAACCGGCGTACAGAACCTCGGCCAACTCCGGTGCCTTGGCATGATAGCGACAAGGCAAAAACATGGCGAACTTGGTGAGTCGGTCGACCATCGTGAGAATCCCATCCACTCCGGTCTTGTGCTTGTGGAACGGGCCGGTGATGTCCATGGCAATCGCTTCCCTTCACCTCAGCGGGACTGGCAATGGTCGTAGCTCACCGTACGGACGATGGTTGCAGGATTTGCAGCGTCGGCAAACCTCGCATGACTCGCAATAGCGCGTGACGTTGCCGAGAAGGCCGGGCCACCAAAATCGCTGGCGAAGTCGGCCAATCGTGCGATTGACTCCAAAATGTCCGGTGGCGGGAGCGTCGTGGAACTCGCCAAGAAGCCGTGTACGCAAGTGAGGATCACTTGATACGCAAAGAAGGTCCTTCCCCCGCGTGTGGACAAGCAAGTACCCCTCCTGGATCCGCCTAATTCGCGTACTTGTCGCGAAACTCGGGGTTGGCTTGGTAACCGCGGATGAAGCTGTTCCGCAGGTCATCGTCAATCTCGAAAGTCGAGTAGACCGCGGTACAGTGATCCGGACGCCGTGAAAGAGCATCCGCAAAACGGTTCGACTTCCCGGGAATGTGATCGGGAAAGAAGTCGAACTGGTCGRTGAAAGCCATCCATCGAGCGATGATGCTATTGACGGTGTCTTGGGTCTTGTAGAAGACGAACGGATTGTTGTCCGTTACCCAGCGAAATTGGCTTCGACCAAGGAGGAAGTGCCGCCACCGCTTGAGCGCGTGGACGAAGGCGAGGAGCTCCTTTTTGCGTGCATCGTCAATGGATTGCACGAGTGGCACTTTCTTGCTGAAGTACTCGACCGGGTGCCAGTCCACACCATCATGTTGCTCGAGGACTGCACCAATGCGATAGCCTGACGCATCCGTAGTGACACGTGTAGGCGCGAGTGGGTCGTATATCCGCAAGACCTCCGTAGACAATAGCGCGGCTTTGAGAGCGAGGAATGATCCCCGCGCCGCCTCTCCAAAGTCAAACGGGCGATCCTCGCACTGAAGCTTGTTCAAGTGGGCCGCGATCTTGGAGTAGCCTTTGATGAAGCGCTGATAGTAGCCGGTAAGACCGAGGAACGAGAGGGCATCCGTGACGTTCTGAGGCTCTGGCCACTCTTGGACGGCCTGAATCTTGTCCGATAGCGGACTGATGCCCTCCGGTGTGACAAAATGGCCCAAGTATTCCAGCTCTTGCCGGACAAATTCGCACTTGTCACGGTTTTCCTTGTACTTGGCACGGCAGAGCGTCTCCAACACTCGTTGAAGATGTCCAAGATGATCCTCCAATGTCCGGCTGTAGACGAGAATATCGTCTAAGTAGACCAGCACGAACCGGTCCAACATTGCACGAAACTCATTGGTCATCACCGCTTGGAATGTCGCCGGGGCGTTGGTGAGGCCAAAAGGCATAACCACCCACTCAAAATGCCCGTACCGCGTCTTGAATGCGGTTTTATAGCGATCATTCGGCTGAATCGAGATTTGATGATATCCTGATTTCAAATCCAACTTGGAAAAATACTTCGCACCGCCCAGCCGCTCGAGAAGATCGTCGATGCGAGGAAGAGGCCCCGCATTCTTGACGGTTTGCGTGTTGAGCTTGCGGTAGTCGATACACAATCGTGGATCCTTGTTCTTCTTCCTGACGAAGAGAACTGGTGCTCCATATGGGGAGCTACTCGGGTGGATCCAGCCCTTGGCCAACAAATCATCGAGTTGTGCGCGGAGTACCTCAAGCTCCTCCTCGCTCATCCGATAGATGCAACCTTCCGGCGGCACGGCACCGACCTCAAGAATGATCTCGTGAGAGATCGGCCGACCCGGCACCATACCGGTAGGTGACTCGAAGATGTCGGCGAACTCGTCCAGCAACCGTACCACACGGGGGGCCGAAGACAAGTCCGTGGGTGAAGAGTCGACTACCGCGACGGTCCGTAGGAAACATATGCCGATCTCCTCGGGCTGCTCGTAAGCACAAGTCACCCGGGATGATTTGGCCGTCACCACTTGGCACCGGATCGAAGAGTGCGGTAGAGGAATCGTACACGCCACTTCCGCGCCAAAGGCGTCGCGAACGCTAAGAGTCCGCCGATGGAAGTTGACCGTGTGATCCGCACTTGCAAGCCAAGGCATTCCCAGAATGATGTCGAAGTCCGTGTCGAGAATATCGAATGTCACCGGTTCGYATGCATGAGGTGTGAAGTAGACCGGTACGGCCTCGATGTAACGGTCGAGTAGTTGCTGCGTCTTTCCATCCGCCAACTTGATCGCCGTCGGGTTTGCCTTTCTCCGAACGTGTGCGTCAAGGCCAGCTCTTTGCATAAAAGACTGGCTCATGAAGTTGCGAGTCGCGCCGCTATCCAGCAAAGCGCTGCAGGACGCTTGCCCAACCTGGATGCGGATATACATGAGCGGTGCATTGTTGTTATCGTACCGCTGCGTGCGAAACTCGCGGGCCACCTTGGTAACGTACGCTAGGATGTCCCCCACCGCGACTTCGTCATCCGTCGGCGAAGTTGGTGGTGCATAGAAGGAAAGGTAAGTGTGGAGATGAGCGCTAAGTGCTGCGCATTGCGGTCCCTGCAAACAACCTGTGGTCGGGAGAGGAAGCCATGCAAAGTGCTCAGATGTGAGCGGGTCCAAAACCTCTATCTTGAACTCGCGCGCCGAATCCCGTGACAAACCACTTGAAGACGATATGTCGCTGTTGCCGGACGGAGAAGAAACCGCACACACTCCTTGTCCTTGAGCTTGAGTACCCAGCGTTGGAACGAGTCGGGCAGCATAGTCCTCAAAAGAAAATAGAAGCGGAGGACTGTCGACTTTCGCGTGCGTCTCGGAATGAAGGCTGGTCACTCGCGAAGAAACCAGTTCCGAAGGCGTCGAGAGTGTCATCGCATCACTCTCGGCGGTGCTCTGTTTCCCTGTCAACCCTTGCCCTTCAGTGGGCAAACCGGCGTCAGATGAAGATCGCTGTTGCACCACAGGCAATAATGGAATCTCTCGCGCGCCTTGTATGCGGATTCGGAGAGGCCTTACGGGGTCCATGAGCCTGTCTGAGCTGCTGCACCGGGCCCGGGGCTAGAAACGGTGTGTCTTCGGCTTGCCGCGCCCTCGGCCTCTGCCGGCGCGGCCACCTTCCCGAGCGGCTGCGAATCTGTCTCCTTCACTGGCAAACGCAGCCTTGCTGGTTTGGTCTAACGGCGCTGTCGCAGCAACCACGGCCACTCGTGGCCGATCCTGGTTCCCGCTCGGGCCTGACGTAGAAGAACGGAGGTTTTTGGCCTCCTTGTTCGTAACGATGATCTGCGCAGACTTGTCGAATAGTTTCGCCGTCGTCGTCAAGGTGTCCTCGACATGCGTCAGGGCATTGCTCAATGTCGGACATGACCTTGAGATGAAATAGTGGCGGATGGCCTTGAAGCCCATCTGGATGTCTGGGACTGACGTCAAGCGTTGGTACTCGGCGATCCAGTCCATACTCGGCAGCGAGCCTTGCTTGCTCGAAGACCATAAGCTTGTCCATGGCTTTGATCTCTGGCGGCTCCACCTGGAACCGCTTGTGCCACGCCGCCTTCAGATCATCCCAGCTGATCATGGTGTGCAAGTCCGCTGCTACCACTCCGTACTTGGACAATAAGTTGTCCAACCACGCCTGACACGCGCCCCCTGAGCGAGAGTACAAGTAAGCGTGGTGCTTGTTTTCCTTGACGTTGTGGAGCTGCAGCGTGAACTCAAACTTGCGAAACCATGGAATCGGATCTGTCTTGATTGAGTCGTGGAAGATCTCCTGCCCATCGAACTTAGGAGCTGTCTCGCGCGGCTCCGGACCCGAGGTGGTGGCGGTAGTGCAGATCCGCTGCTGCAATTGTTGCGTCGCGGTCTGCTGTAACTGTGCGCCATCCTGGAGGAGCCGACGTGCATCTCCAATGCGGTGAGGCGGTCGGCAGTATTGGAAGAGCCTGCGTCGGCGGCGGTGACTGGTCGCTGCTCCACCCGCTGAAGGCGGTCTTGGAGCTGAGCTACCGAGTTGTCGAGACCAAGGATCTCCGCCTGCTGTGTAATGCAGGTTGCCAGGAGATCCGTGAGATGCGAGAGGAGGAGCGCTATCTTGTTTGCGCTGTCCTCCAACTGGTTGTTCTCGGCCTCGCTTCGCCATTCTGCTGCCATGGTAAGTAACGCCCGCTCTCCGGTGAATATCTTCTCACGACGTTGTGTTCTTTCTTCATCAACAGCCCTTGCTGCTGCCTCGTCGTGTTGGCGCTGTTGTTGCACGGCCAGCAGACGTGCCTGTTCGGCATCCTCTGCCCTTTTTTCTTGGCTGCTGCGGCAGCGTCTTCTGCCCGCTTCTTTGTCTCGGTACTCCAGGCTAACATGCGGGCCTGATAGGCCTCGTCTGTTTCCCCGGCCTTCTGGTCCATGACTGCTGTCTGTGAATGCAACAGGATAGACCAGACCGGTGCCTGCTGATGTGGTATCCCTTGCTGCTGACGTGGCACGTGGTCTGCTGACGTACTTACGTAGCCTGCTGACGTGTCCTGCTGACGTGGTCTGCTGACATGGCCTGCTGACGTGGCAACTTACCAATGTCGTCACAAGGGGTACCCGAAGACAACCAGAAACAGTAAGGCGAGAGATGGCAACAACGTAGGTGGTGAGGGGTGGGTGGGATAATCGCCCAACTCACACTTAGATAAGGAGCCACTAATCAAACCAGAAAAGTTTGAACTTTGCAAAAAAAATTTCAAGAAACTAAAAAAAATAAAAATCCCGATTTTTGCAAGTTCGGTGGGTCTCCCAATCTCCCTTGAAGTACGAAATGATCTCTGAAAGCGAAAAAAAAAAAATTCGACTTTAGACTGCAACCGATTTATAGAACCAACTGACAGAATCCAAGAACTGCGAAAAAAGTCCGAACAGAAATGACAACTATTCGGATTTATTCCGATGGGAATATTCGCAATTTGAAAAAAATAATACGTGCAGGAGGTATTTCCCGTACCGTTTTCAGAAAAACGAATTTCAGACAAGAAGATATTTCGAAGTTCTAAGTACGGGAAATGCAACAGAAAATCGAAACTTTCAAAAAGAAATATATTTCGGATTTTTAACAACGAAATTTCGAATTTTCAGAAAGAAAAACAAAAACAGGAGCGTGCACTTATACTTTGTCTTGAAAGGTCGGTTCTTGTTCTGGTCTGCACTTATACTTTGTATTGAAAGAAATATCTTAGTCTTCCGCTGTGCTATCTTTTACTTTGTATTGAAAGGTCGGTTCTTGTTCTGGTCTGCACTTATACGGTATGCAACACCTATAGTTTCGGATGTCCGCTGGGTTACCCTTTTTATATAGGAGCGTGAGAATTCCCGTAGCCGGGTCTTGTCCTAGCCCGTCCCTTTGCCATGCTTGCTCAAGGAAGGTTTCATACTCAGTGCCCAGGACTGGTCAGAATTCCAGCCAAAACTCCTTAGTCAAGCCATCTCTTCCGGGGGTCTTATTAGGCGACATGGACTTGAGGGCCTCCAGGAGCTCTTCCTGCGATAGGGGGGCCTCAAGCTTTGCAGCTTCTATCTGAGAGATTGTAGGCTCGAGATACGCCAAGAACTTAGATCGTGCCCTCTCCACTTGCTGTCTTGGATGTTCGCCTTCCCTTGACTTGTAAAGGTTGTTGTAGAAATCCTAAGCTATCGCTACCATTCCTTTTGTGTTGGTTGTCAGACCCTGCGGACCCTCCAATTTTTCTATCAAAGCATTTCTGCCCCTGTTTTATTTTTATTTTTTTTTCCCCAATGAAAATCACGTCGGCACGCTAGGAGAGGTGATAAGAGCACCCCCTCCTAGCGGGCCACCTGGTTGCTCCAGTCTATTGGTGGGAAGCAGCACCTGCTGGAAAACGGGTCCATCGTCCCACTGTACATCCAAAGGCTGAACTTCACTGCGTAAACCTGCTAGCATTTATTGCCCGTGTTACAGGGGATTGATTGTGCAGGCAATGCGGAAACATAACTTGGTAGCAATATGCTATGGAATGGTAGCCACGTCTTCAGCATTAAACGGGCCGCCAGAACAATCGTCATTTCCTAGTGAGTCCAGCATTCCTTTTCAAAACAAAACCTGCATTCCATGGAGCCGCCAACACAACCATCATATCCGATGGTTTACGATTACGAGGTCTAAACCAACAAAATTCGCCTTGCTGCAGCGGTAGATAGAACACCACTGCCTTCCACGAATAACTGCCTGGAGGATCGCACACACTTGGAACAAAAGCGCCTGGCGTCACCAAGGTGTAAATCCTGTCACACCGCTTTCCCTTCTCGTAAGATCCCAGAAACCATAGAACACATCTTCCTGCAGTGCCTGGGGACGGTCCTCACATGGCGTTCGTATGAGTTGTTTTTTTTTTTTTTTTTTTCAAGCAGGTCCTCCATATCCATTCTGGGGAGCATCAGTCCGGTTCCTGTTCCCCCGACAAGTCGAAAAAGGGTTACAACATATTAATCACTCAACGCTTCCTTCCGTCTAGTCGAAGGATCCCTGACCAACATTGATTACTCCTTCTAAGGAGGATCGACTGTCAACTTGCCCTGACCATTTGTTCCTCTCAGGCTTCTACTTAGGGTCTGTCGAACGAGTCCCTGTATTACGAGAACAATGGGGGGGTCCGCTCTGTGTTCTGTTGTTTGTCCTTGTCCTTCCTTGTGTTTCTGGTCCTCCTTTTGTTGATCACCATACAGCGCCTTCAGCCAGGTCACCCGGCAGGTACCCTCGTAGTCTTCATGATTGTGCTTGATGCCATTTCTTCCATCTCAGTCTGTTGTCACTTATCGTTGCCACCCTGCCCTTTAGCAACCAGTTCCTTATGAACTTACGTTTCTTGGTTGCTTGTCCTTCTAGTCTGTGCCTCGTTGAGCTCACTATTCTCCACAATCTGCTCCTGATTTTCGTCTCTGCCATGGTCAACAGTAGTGACCACATTTCTTCCCTTGCCACCTTTGTTCCCTCGATTGTCTGAGTGCGCCTGCGTTTCCATATCACCCACAAAGCCAGCTTCCTGAGCAGGGTGAACCATACTTCCCTGCTGCCTGTGATGTTGCTGGGGATGTTAGTTAGGAGTAGGATAGAGATAGGGGGGACGTTAGGGGGTGGCGAGGCGAACAGGATCGACCATAGCTCACTGACCTTCTTCCATATCTAGGTTGCTTATGGGCAGAAGAGGAGGCAGTGGGGGATGTCTTCGGGTGAGTCGTTGTGGCACATTGAGCAGCATTCTGAGCTATGGGATCGGAATGTTTCCTTCTCACGTGTAGCCATTGGTTGACTGGAAGGGCTGCATGTGCTATTAGCCATTGCAAACTTCGGATTCTAAATGGTCTGATGAGAAGATATTTGATCCATGTGATGGAGATGGGGGTCGTCATATCTAGGTTCGGTATGGTTCTCCATTTCTCTGTCAACCTTGGGTTCGGGTCTCTGGTTTGTAGCCCGAGGCTATATCCGAGCTTAACGTTGTATGTTGTTATTGTCCTCGATTTACCGGTCGCGCCTAGATCCCATATCCATTCCTTTGGGTCAAATTCCAGTTCTTTGATGCTGAGTTCCGACTGGAATATAAGCCAGGGTTTCTTGTGGGAAACTCTAACCTTCCTGAGGAGGTAGGTTTCTATTTGTTCGTGCTGTGGTGTTTTGTTTAGGACCTCTAGTTCATATATGTTGTGTTTGCTGATGGGGTAGGATACAAATTGGCTTGGTAGTTAGTTGAGGCCGGTTTTGACACGAAGCGATAGGCTCTTGTTGGTGGAGTCTGTGTGGTGAGTAGTCCCCAGTCTTCTGGTTTCCATTGTATGTGTCTCTTTTAGGAGGGTCGTCCAGGGGGGGGGATGCTTTGGAGGATTTCTGCCAGGTTGGTGGTCAGTAGGTGGCAGCCTTTTAAGGGAGTGCGAAGGTCCTGTGCGGTGTGCCATTCTTGTCGGTCCTCGGACCAAAGGTGTTTGACCTGCCATACTCCTCTCTCCACCCAAGACAACCATCTACGGTCTTTGGGCTGGAGGGTCCACGGTCTGCCCTCTGTGTCCTTGATCCAGGGGTTGCAGAACAAGGGCTGTCGCAGGACTTCCTCTTTATTGCTTGGGGGTTCTTTCTTTTCCGGTATCAGACGATGCCAGGCCTTCAGGATCGGTGACCAGTAGGGGGTGGGTGTTGTGGGGGCCTGAATGGGGGTCGCTGGTTAGATTTCCGTACTAATCTCCCAGATTTGATTGTCCATTCCTTCGCCATGCTCCAGAACAGGCCACTCATGTTCGGTGGGGTTGCTGCTGGTGCCAAACTCCTTATGTTGTCTAACGCCATCTTGGTCCTCGGGAGGGCTTGTCTGGTTAGGATTTTGATTATCCATTTCATTTGGAGGGCGATCGCTTCCTGTTTAGGGTCGATGATACCAAGCCCTCCTTTTTGTGGTTTTCTAATGAAATTTTGCCAAGCTACCTTGTTTATGCAGGAGGTTCTGTTGGGGTCGCCAGTCCACAGATAGCACCTGGTTCTAGCCTTCAGCTTCTTCAGGTCGTCGTCGGAGGGGCACCGTATGGAGGCCATATACCACGAAGTGGAGAATACTATTGTGTTGATGATCAAGGCTCTCCCTAGAAGGGAGGCCTGGACTTTGTTACATGTGGCTAGCCGGGTTATTGCTTTGGCGAGTAGAGTCTCCCCCATTCCTTGCCAGATGCCATCCATGTTTACCATAATGCCTAGATATCGGAGTGCTTGGTCACCCGTAGTCCAAGACATTGGGGTGGATGGGTCTGGGGGTTGGGGGGGAGGTTCCCTCTGCGAGCCACCACCCTTCCGTTTTCAACCAGTTAACCTTCATTTCTGAAGTGAGTCTGAAGGCTTCCGTGGCGCGCACCAGGACCTGGAAGGGGGAGTTGTTAGCGCGGATGAGGACCGTGAGATCGTTTGCGAACATCTTTGCTATGGGGAGAGCAAAGTCGTGGAGGGGGTTGTGGTTTTGATTGGTCAGGCGGTCTATGGATGGGTCCTTGCGTAGGAACGAGGCGATGGCTTCTATCATAAACATGAATATTGGGGGTGCAAGGGGATCGCCTTGTCGGACCGATCTCGATATCGCGTAGGTATCTGACAGTATTCTGTTTATCTGCACCCTGCCCGTGGCATCCCCGTAGAGTACTCTAACCCACTCTCTAAACTTTGGGCCGACTCCCATCTTCTCCATGCAGCTGTGTAGGAAGTCCCAGTTGACTTGATCGCATGCCTTTTCAAAGTCGAAGAATAAGATCTCTGCTTGCATTCGTTTTTTTGTGATCTTCTTTGCAGCCTCATTTAGAGCCATCACATTATCGAGAATGTATCGACCCGGGATGAATCTTGCTTGGTCGATGTGAAAGCAGTTGTCTGTTAGTTTTATGATTCTGTTGGCTAATGCCTTTGCTAGGATTTTGTACGGCGTTGTGAGAAGTGAGATCGGTCTGTAGTTCTTGAGGTCCTCCTTGTAGCCTTTTTTGTATATTAGCGACACTACGCTGGTGCTTAGGAATTGACCCAAGCCTCTTTCTTCTCTGCTGTCATTGATGAAGTTCAAGAGGTCGTTGCCCATTGTTGGCCAAAACTGGATCCATAATTCTTTAAAAAGGCCATCAATTCTGGGTGCTTTGTCATTACCCATCTGGGACAAGGTTGTGTGCAGTTCGCCTATGGTGATTGGTTTATCCAAGTCCTTCGTTTGTCCATGGGTGATCGTTCTCTCAAGGTAGGTCATCATGTGCTGGCGGGCGTTGATATTTGTTGTTGGAGGGGGGGAGGGGGGTTTAGACTCGTAGAGGTCGGGGTAGAAGGACCTGACAATTCTTACCATGTTTGCGCCCGCTGACATTGTCATGCCCTGGTCTATTGGGTCCTTCAGCCCCTCGATTGTGTTGTTCCTTGCGTTAGCCTTGATCTTGGAGCAAAAGAACTTGGACATGGATTCATTCAGGATGTAGCCCTTCACTCGGGCGCGTATCTGTAGGCCTTTGAGTTCCCATCTTCTCCATTCGTTTAGTTCATCATTGGTAGATTGGAGTAGGTTGTGGTAGAAGGAGTTGGAGGGATCGGATGCTAGGTTGGTTTCTGCGATGTCGAGTGTGATTTGTAGTTCTTCCTTCCTATGTTTGCGTTTTGTTGCTATGCTTCTACAATCTGCTGAGACCGCCTGAGCTAGGTCCATATAGTTGTCTATGAACCATTTGTGCATGTCCTGGCGTTTCTTCTCGTCTTGCTGTATGAACCACCAGTTCCATTTGACTACCTCGGTCATGCGTTCCGTGGGTAGGAGTGAGTTGTCGAGTCTGAAGAAGCCTTGACCTTTTTCTACCGGAGAGTTGAAGTTGAGGAGCAAGTAGGTTGGTCACTTCACAATTATTGGAATCCCATTGAAGATGCAGTGTGTATGTTTCTCTGCAAATGGCGCAAATGGAGCCTGGATGGGTGGCGAGGCGCCGGCGCCAAGCAAGCTATGGAGGAACGCGCGCGGCGAGCGGGCGACGTGGTAGTGTACCGATGCGTGTGCCAGGTGGAGCGCTGCTAGAGGGCGGTGCGCTGCCAGGCGGAGTGCCGCTAGCGGGCGGTGCGCTGCCAGGTGGAATGCTGCTAGTGGGTGGTGCGCTGCCGGGTGGAGGAGCGTTAGTGCGCGGCTGCGAAAAATGAGGGAGGTGACATCACAGAGACACGGATGTTGAGCGCTGCTACTCTACAAGGGGGATGGTGGCGTCTCTAGTTGACAGAGAGGAGGGAGAGGCGATGGTCTTCTGTTCTGTTTCGTGCTGATCTCCTGGCGTCACAGGCTGGCGCAGGTAGAGAAGGGGGGTTGGTGCTTCTGCTTCGTGGCGCGAACCTTCAGGCGCTGGAAACCTCAGTGTTGACTGAGGATACTTTGCTTCATGGGGTGGGACGTTCTCTTCGATTCTGGCCAGCTTTCAGTTTCAGTGTCCTGGTGGATTTGTCATCGGCCTTCACTCGTACTGCGTTGCCAATGACGGTAATCTGCATCATTATCATCATCGACATTTTTAATAATGTGGGGATAACGGCGGTAATTTTCATTCATCATCACCATCTTCGGTTTTATCATCGTTGTCATCATCATCATCCTCATCATCATCATCATCATCATCGGCGGCGGTTTTCATCATCACCATCACCATCATCATCATCATCTTCATCATTATCATCATCATCATCATCATCATCGTCATCATCATTATCATCAGTATGGAGGCTGGCGCTTCCTTTGGGCCCAGCGGAGTGGGTATGGCTATCATGCGTCATCATCATCATCATCATCAGCAGCAGCATTACTGACATCACCATCATCATTATGAGCATCTTCATTGGTGCGTCATCATCATCATCATCATCAGTAGCAGCAGCATCACTGACATCATCATCATCATCATCATCATCATCAACATCATCATCATCATTATGAGCATCATCATTGGTGTGTCTTCATCATCATCAGCAGCAGCATCAGCATCATCATCATCATCATCATTATTGACATCATCAACATTATTATTATCATTATGATGATTATTATCATCATTATTAGTTTGTCATCATTAGAGTTTGCTCTTCAAGGCATCGCTCGCCTTTCGCATCAGCAGGTGAGTGGGTCGTCATCATCATCCTCATTATCACTATCTTCATGGTGCTGTCCAAGCGAATGACATTTTGGTGAGGGGGAGGGGGAGAGCCCAGCCCCGCAAGGGTTTCATTAGGCGGGTGGTGAAACTCTGGAGGGGGTACGGGCAGATTGTGAGGAATACTCTTTTCTGGGGCTGGGCATCAAATCCCAGCGGGGGCAGATTAGKGTAAAGGGATAGATAGGGGAATGGAGAGAATGGASGAAGGAAGGGAGAGGGGGGATTTTTTCTGAATCATCTCATCATCAAAATCATCATCATCATCATCATCATCATCCATGTTATATCATGCTTTCTGGTGTGCTGTAATTTTCGGTTGTATCTGGCCTCCTTCCTTAATCGGGATATAGGATTTTAGAGATGGTCGAATCTGGACCGATATCTACAGAGTAACAAAGTTGCTTTGTCTTTGCCCCTGGTTTGGCGATGCCAGAACGACGCTGGCCGGAGCAGGGGCGTTGCCCTGTAACCTGCAATTGGCAGGAGTGTGAGGCCTTGTAGAGAGATCTGGGGATTTGCCGAGGGAGGAAGGCAATCCAGTGGCGAACCGGGGGGGCTGCCTTGACAACCTATGGGTCCAGGGATAGTCTAGGTGGCGAGAAGAGGTCAGCTATGGTAGACATTGGTTAGGAGGGCATTGTCTCTAAGATGTAATGTCCTGGTGCAGGGAGGGCTGGGAGGTATCGAAGATTAGGAGGCTAGAAGTGTTGTTATAACGTAGTCTTCTATATTTTCATCTACTAATCATCATATTCATCATCATCATATTCATCACATCATTAATATCATCATCTGATTATTGTTATATTAAGCTTTTTGGTGTTCTGAAATTTTGGCAGCATCTAGCATTCCTCCACATTCGGGATATAGGACTTCAGAGATGGTTGAACCTGGACTGATATCTATTGAGTTGCTCTGTTCTGTGCCCTTGGTTGCCGATGCCAGAACGACGCTGGCCGGAGCTGGGGCATTGCCCTGTAACCTGTAAATGGCAGGAGTGTGAGGACTTGTAGAGAGATCTGGGGTTTGCTGAGGGTGGAAGGCATTCCAGTGGTGAACCGGGGGGGGCTGCAAGGAGGCGAGAAGAGATCAGCTATGGTTGATGTTGGTTAGGTTGGTTTTGTCTCTGACGTACAGTGTCCTGGTACAGGGAGGGCTAGCAGTTGTACTAGGATTAGGAGGCCAGAATAACTGATATAGCATAATCTTCTATATTTTTTCGTATATTTGAATCATTATTCTCATTAGCATCATTATCTATGGTATCATCAGTATCATCATGGTCATCATTATAACTATTTGAGGGATGCTGAGCCCGGTTCTCAGCAGTTTCGGTTCGATCACTCCGCGCACTGTGAGGACCCCGGCCTCAATCTTATTATTGGTAATATCAGTCGTGGGCACCGGGCCCGGTATTTGAAAAAAAAAAAAAAAAAAAAAAAGTTGGTTTGTGGTCGAGCCCCTTAAAGGCTGCTGCTGGTAGTATACCTGCCTCCTTGACTGCCCCCTGTAGCATGTCGGAAATTAAGAAGAAATCAATTCGTGATAGTGACGTGTAGTTAGAGCGGTTCCTCTTGACTAGGGAGAAGGCTTTCTTGCACGGGTGGAGGATTCGGCATGGGTCGACCAGGTCGAACTCTGTCATGATGTTCCATAGGTGAGTGCTCGGTCTCGTGGGCCCCAGCAACACTGTCCGGGAGATGCGATCCAGGCTGGGGTCCAACGTGGTGTTCCAGTCACCTGCTATAATTAGCGGTAGGGGGGTCGGGAATAGTGATTTGATGTGGTAAAAAAAGACTAGGCGTTCGGTTTCCGTGTTGGGGGCGTATAGGTTTAGGATCCTGATCTCTTCCCTTTGCCATGTAATTTGGATCCATGACCATCTGCCTTCTGTCGTGTCGCCTTCGCCATTATTTACCAGACCCTCATACCAGATTTTGGAGGTAGACGGTATAAGGATTGTTGTGCCACGGTTGCTTTGGTCCGCTTTGTTGGACCACAATGTGAATGGGCATCCCCCTAGGCTTTTCTCCACGGTCCTTTTTATTCTTGTGTGGTTAGTGAGGTTGGATAGGTGGGTCTCTTGTAGGAGAATGACGTCAGGTTTGGGCTATCTTTTATCTGTGAGGCCGAGTCTGATGTCACGTAGTTTGTCGTCTTCGGTGAGGATGTTGCCCAAGCCGTTGACGTACCAACTGTGGATCGTCAATCCTTTTGCTTGCCAGTCCTTTCTCACCGTACCATAGTGATTATTGTTGTCACCCATTACATTACATGTGACGGGTTGCTGTGTGCAAATATTTATTTTCTTTGGGGTACGGTCGTGGTGCGGAGTTCAATTTGGGGGGGGGCGGGGGGGCGTTGGGGTTTCTAATCAGCCGCTGCCCCGGTCCCTGCGCTGTCAGTTCCGATTCCTCCGGTTTCTTCACTATCCTCGTTTGCCCTTCTCCTGACGGCAGATCCTAGGTTGTATCCCCCCATGTTGCCCTCGGGTGCTGGGGTGGTACCGCTCCCGTCCCTGCCCGGGGATATCTTGCCGTTTAGCCCTTCGTCGTCGTCGTATTCGCCCATGTGCCTATCCTCGTCTTCCGGTTCCAGGTACAACGGCTCAACTTCGTCCTGTAGGGAGTGTTCTGTGAAGAGGATGTGGGATCTGATGATGGCAGCCAGGGAGTCGGCCGTGACCTCCGTCGGGCACATCTTGCCTGCAAGTGTGCTGTATGGTAGGGCGGTCACCGTGTTGCATGTTGTCCACACCAGCCCCTCGTGCAGCCTCGATTTTTCTTCTAGTTTTACAAGGATTGGTTCGAAAGATCTGGCGGTGGCGAGTTCCTGGTCGATCTTGTCTGAGTCTTCCCCGAGGGGGGCGGGGATTTCGAAGACTCCTAAGGGGATGTCTTCGGATATGCCTTCTCTGATTGTTCTGACCAGTTTTCGGTGGTCTTTCGCGGTCGGGAAGGCGAAGGATACATCTGCGGGTACCTGCCACTCCCCGAACTTCTTTCTGTATCGGATGGGGACCAGGCGTCTGACTGGTTTGATGGTTTTGAGATCTGAGGTAGCTTTCTCAATGGCATGGGGGGCCTTGTTGTCTGCCACGTTTTGGATGGTGCAGTATTCTTTTCTGTGGCTTTTCTGGAATTCCATGTTCTGATCAAACAGACACTTTGTCTGAGCAGCGGCGATGGCGATCTCCTGTTTGAGCGATTGCTGCTCGTTGCCATTTCCTAAAGTATCCGTCGTGTTTTTTCTGGATCTCTTGATCCTGCCCTTTGATGGCTTCCACTTCTTCGGTACCATGTTTCTGATTGGGTCCTTGTGGCCCTGAGTTTCTGCATTGGATCCAGACTCAGAGCTCGAGTTGTCTCTCTTCCTCTTCTTCTCGTGATGCCTGAAGGCGCTGAATTCTGACAGCTCACTCTGTTCTCTCAGGATGTCGTAGGTGTTCGTGGATGTGTGGATGGCTGCTACCTGGCCTTTGCTGCTCCAGCTTGTCTTCTACTGATGCTTCATGCATGCCACTCAAATGTCGAATTCTTTCTCCCTCTCGTTTCTGGCTCTTTCCAAGTATTCCTGCAGCCAAGCAATGGGGGAATCTCCTTGTTCTTTCGGTTTGCCTTCCCTGTCGCTCTTGGAGGGGCATATGTCCATTCCTTTGTGGGTACAGTCCTGATCTGTTATTGGGGTGGGGTCTGATTCAGTCGGGGTTTCCTGTGAGCTCTGTGTGTCAGCGGGGGGGGTTCCCTTTTTCGTTGAGCTGTTCTTTCTTATTTTTTTCTTGTCTCGGTGTTCTCCTATTGTGGGGAGGCCTGTCTCTTGAGGGAGGGGTCGGTCTGTAGGGCGAGTCCCTCAATGATCTGTTTGGCTGCGTCCAGGATGTCGTTGTCCTCTTCACTCTTGGCGAGGGCGTCTGCGGTCTGCTGTCTGATTGACTCAAGGTCCCACAACAGGTCTTCGTGTTTCTTTTCTTCTTTGATCGCGAGGGAATCCACCACCGGGTCTGAGTATATTTTCCCTGGGATTCATGTTATCTTCTTTGCTCCCACATGGCGCCATTTGCTGTCTGACGGTGGAAAAATGTCTGGCTGTTTGATTGTCGGGGTCGTGTTCGTGTATGTCCATATCCACTTAGGCTCTGGGATATTGTCGTCGAAGACCCAGCCATCGTAACCTGGGTTATTGACGAACGAGATGCCTTTGGCCTCTTCAACTTCGACGAGCATATTCTGTCTCGGTTTTTTCTGTTCGGGGGAGCGTGGGCATTTGGGATCTGTTCCCATACCTGAAGTAGATTGGCGAGGCTTTGGTAGATACTGTTACTGAAGTGAGTTTGTCTCCAATGAGACATTGCCACTCTTCGGGGAACACCGGGGAGTCGTCAGTCAGTACCTCCAAGATTGTTGTTACGAAATCGTAGTGGGGTGCCAAGAAGTCGGGTGTGGGGAGGACCCATTTCAGCACTTCGTTTGCGGGGTATTAGACTTCCAATCGATCTTTAATCAGGGGATGGCCTCTGGGTGGGATGTTGTCAAATCGAACCCAGAACTGCTCCCTCATCAGTCGTTGTTTGTAGGAGGCAGCCGGTGAGACTTCAACTCGCTGGCTGTCTCTAGTTTCCAAGGTGAGAGGGTGCAGACAGATCCATTGCAGCTCAAGGTTTCGCATTTCTCCAACATGTGCGTTGCTTGATCTGCTTCTTTAAACACCACGATCATCATGGTTCTACCCAGACCAACCAGGGAGAACTTGTCGACCTCTGTTTTGATGTTTTCATGTTCTTGGATGGTTTTCACCATCCATTTTCTTTTCTCGATGGGGGATAGTCTTGCCCTGGCGTTGGAGAAGGAGAAGATGAGAGCATGCTTCTCATATGTCGCGTTGGTGTCGGCAATCTTGTCTTTTGGGTATGCCCAGACAGTCACTTCCTCGTCGGTGTTATCCTTCACATTCCTGACTTTGATTGTGACTTTCTCCCCTTTGATTTTTGGGGCTTCCAGCAGAAATCGAAGTGTCTCGTGATCTACGTTGGATGCCATTTGGGAGGGCTCCTTTGAGGTGGCTGTTCTTGTTGCAGCTACCGTGCTGTAGTGGCGTTGGTAGGTTTGATCCATTCTTGAGATTACTCGTCGCTGGTAGTGTGGTGGGGTTCCTGTGTTTCTCTCTTTCTGCTTTTCGATGGAGGTTTTTTTTTTTTTTTTTTTCCTTCTTCCATGCTACGTGGTCTTGTAGGGTTTTTTTTTTTTTTTTTTCAATTGATTGATTGTGAGTGTTAGATGTGTTGCATTAGTTCACGTGTAGAGAAGAAAAACAAATAATAATACTAAAAATTAAAAGGTGCGATTCTTCCTTCTTTTTGTTTTTTCCTGTGAGGCTGTCTTAATTCCACATTCGAGTTACTATAGGGGTGTGGTTGCATATGTGCTGTAAAGGAGGGAGGGGGGGAGGGGGGGAGGGGG
>BFEA01000320.1:123383-144863 GCA_003427395.1 Chara braunii | reverse complement strand
TTCAACCTCCTGATGAGTCGGGGAAAGTCTGATGAAACAGTCTGGCACAGTCATGGTTTTCTTTGTGGAGTTGTGTATAGCGAATATGACAAGACACACATACACACTCATGACGACACACTCACGCAACATGACAGCACACACACTGCTCCTCCGAAGCTTGTGACCATTGTAACCATTCAGGCCTGTATCCACCCACAATTGCGGTTGTATGCATTTGAAAGTTCTTTCTGTGAGAGTGCCTAAAGTGTTTCAGTAGAGGATCCAATGGGCTGCATTGAGAAGGGCCCCAATACTTGTGGTTCAATTTTTTCAAACTGAAATTAGAGCTCAATGGTCGTATGTTAAGGTAAAATTATGCAATTTTCACCAAAAAAAGGACATTACACAAGCAATTCAGAAATTCAATTCAGACTGGCTGGGGGGATCTGATGTGGGATGTCTGGGGGAAGTGATATGGCCAGGGGAGGCAAGAGAGGAAGAGCCCTTGAAAAAGGACTTCGAACTAACCTTCAGGAACTGGTTCTCACTTCAACCAGGGGCAACTCTCAGATCGCCAGAATTCTTTGCTGACCCCTTTCCTCCCTCAGAACTAGCCTTAGTAAGTTTGCAATGGTTCGGCTTTGGGGGGGAGCAATAAGAAAAACATCGAGAGAATGAAAGGGGAAGCTAGGATTTCTAGTGTGCTTTAGATATACGCGCAATCAAGAGGGAGAAGGGAGGGACTAGATTGTAGTAGCAGATACCCAGCGCCTGACACAAAGTTAAGAGGTTCTTTCCGTTTTTCTAGAAATCTGCTCAGTCAATCCTCTGGATTCCAGAGTAATCAATGCTGGCAGGTTTCTCTCGAAGACTCTTGACCTGATTTCATATCTGTATATGGGACGCTGGACCCGTTTACCAGTAGGTGTTGCTCCCCACCAGTAGATGGAGCCTCTCCCTAGATGCTAGCAGTGTCTGCTCTTATGAGCACCGCTAGCACTAGAGAGGGCGATTTAAAAAAAAAAAGAAAAAAAAAAGGGCCCCAATACTTTGTTTTGCTTTCCAATGGACTTCAATAATTTTCTGGGAGACGGGAAAAGGGTACAACCAACCCCCCTCCCCTCTCAGTTTGTATCTTAGAGCCCTTGTGCTCCACTGTGTGCGTCAGACATGTGCCATCCATGGTGTGTGCCACAAATGGTTTGCGCAGCAGTGCTTGTATTTTCATTTCAGGGCCGGTGATCCCCAACCCCCCTTTATTTCAACTTCAGGGTCAGTGATCCCCAACCCCTCTTTATTTTCATTCCGGGGTCGCTGATCAGCCCCCCATTCCTTTTTAAGAATCATTTGAGAGGTTGACGCGAACTTGCAGGCAATTTCATGTGAGTTGTATTTATGCATACAATAGGACCAGATTCTACATCGCTGCTAGTGGTGATGTTGGATTCCTGCGCGGCCGCACAATATCATATTACAAGCAAGCAGCCCATTTGTCTGAGAGTTGATTTCGATGACGTGGAAAGCGATGGGGATTTTTTTCAGATTTGGGTGGATGATTTCATGTGATTTGTGGTTCTCAGCACGTACTGCTCCCGGTGAATAAATCTGGAGCCCTCTCAATGGTGATCCCCGTGCTGCCCAGGGGCATCTGTGGATGGTGGACATACACCAGGATATCTTTTAGAATAACAGAAATAATAATAAATAAAATTTAATAAACATTACTTCAATGGGTTGCTATCTTTCAAGTTTTTACGTGTCAACCGGGGAAAAATAAAACGTAGCATCTACCGAACTAGTGGCGGTAAAAGTTTGTGAGGCTCTACAGCCTGCATACTTTGTAGGCACTTTCGAAACGTGAGATACCTGTTTTCCATCTTTTCTTTAGGGAACGGACTTGTAGGCCCTGAACACGCTCTGCCGCAAACGAGCTTGGGTTCCTTGTTTGGCAGACATGCACTGTTACAGGACAAAAGCAGCAATTTTGGATCCGATTATGACCATGAGATACCTGTTTTCCATCTTTTCTTTAGGGAACGGACTTGTAGGCCCTGAACACGCTCTGCCACAAACGAGCTTGGGTTCCTTGTTTGGCAGACATGCACTGTTACAGGACAAAAGCAGCAATTTTGGATCCGGTTACGACCAGAACACAGGAATTATGGCAAAAAATGAAACAAGACTTGAGACCACACACAGACCCACCAACCATCACAGAGGTGATAACTGACTTTCAGAACACCTGGGTAGTCCTGGGCAAGAAAATTTGTGAACTCGACTCTGCAAACAACCTGATTTGGAAACTGTGGCACATGACAGAAAAACAGTGGAAGAGAAGACCGACACCACTACTTAATCTGTTTCCTTCCCACTAACTTTATACTCATCCCATACACTGATCTCACCCAACCCACCGCTCATCCCCAAGATATCCGCCCGGCCCTACCCCGCTCCTCCTCCTCTCCCACTCTCTCCCCCTCTCTCCCCGCACTCTTCCCCTCTCTGTCACCTTTGCCCCCTACAACGCAGGGCATCTCCTACCCATAACCACAATCCAAGCAGCCACCTCCCAATCCCTTCCCTCTTCCTTGTCCCAGCTTCACTTGCTACCCACTAACACCCCTCTTAGAATCTTTATCCAGCCAATATCGCAGAACAGAAATCTCTTTGACAAAGAGAGTCCCACTCGAATCCATTCCCTCTCCACTTCCGAGAGATGTGTCTCATAAGTGCAGAAGGAATGGAGTGAAGGGGGGCTCTCCTTGTCAAAGAGATTTCTGGTTCTAGGAGGGGTGTTAGTGGATAACAAGTGAAGCTTGGACCAGGACTCTGATGGAAAATCCATGAGTGTTGATCAAGTTGCGAATTTACAGTGCTGATGTGCTTTTGCATGTTTTTTTCTTTTCTTGCAGGTGCGGCAAGGGTGCACACATGCCACATCGTTAAAGAGCGTTTTCAACGCCTTCCGATACAAGAGCAAATAGACAGTAGGATTTATATTCACACCAAGCAGTGCCAATGGCGGGAGACTATGGAGCTAGGGAGGACAGTCCAGAATGCAAGGTGACGATTCCTCCAAAGCGTGCAATTCTGGATGATGCTATGTCTATACTGCCAGTGACAGCTGTGCGTGATCCTTTCAAGGACTTCAGGGGCAAGCGGCGGAGAGAGCAGATCAAACTTCTCATCTATAGCATATTCCCGATCGTGGAGTGGATTCAGCAGTATTCCTGGAAGTTGTTTCGAGATGATATCATTGCTGGTCTTACCATTGCTAGTCTTGCTGTCCCTCAGGTGTGTATCTGGTCCAAGCCAAGAAGACATAAGTGAAGGACTCAAATTGTTTTTTTTTTGTTTTAACATAGACACAGGTGCAATAACTCAGCTCAAATCATGCATCGGTCATGGGCGGTGGGTCGTCATTTTGGTCAAAGGGCCCAAATAGGGGTCAAAGGCCATGCCTAAGTCATGTAAAATGCCTGAACGAAGGCCTACTACTGTGGGGTACCCGAAGCAAGGCCTGAACTGGCGTTCAGAGGCCCAACGTGCGGCAGTTGACCGTGGAAAGTCAAAGGTCAACAGAAGTTTGGAAATTCACGCCCACGATTCAAAGTCAACATGGACCCAGTCCAGGCCGCCGATCAGACACACACCTTTGGCTGTTCGCAGGTATGTGTAAGGAATCCAATGAATGTTTTCCCGATATAGCTGGATGCACACTCTAATCTTACGATTAGAGGGGACACCTTTGGCCGTGTTTTCTTAGAGCCCGGCCAGATCTATCTATTCCTGTTTGCTTCCCATGCTTTCGCACCTCAGCGTCAGTAGAGACCCAGAAAGCTGCCTTCGCTTTTGGTGTTCCTTCTAATATCTATGAATTTTATCTCTACACTAGAAATTCCACTTTCCTCTATCTTACTCCAGTGAACCGCGACTTTCACCGCTTCGCGCCTAATTCGCCGCCTACGTGGCCTTTACGCCTAGCCATTCCGAATAACACTTGCCCCCCTCGTCTTACCGCGGCTGCTGGCACGGAGTTAGCAGGGGCTTCTTCTTTGGATTTTTGTAAAGTTCTACTGAATCCAGGCCATCGGCTGCGAGACAATCTGGGCCATCGTATCTGAGAGACCAGAGGCTGGTCAACCGGAGTCAACACTTTAAGTTGACCCAGCGCCTGCTGACCGATATTCAGTCTTGCACATGCTGCTTGACTCTGGCTTGACGCTAGCTCGATGCTGGCACTAAGCTGGCTGGACACTAGCTTGACGCTGGCACTACGCTGGCTGGACGCTGATGCGACAACGCAGGACTGCTATTGGTGTATGATGGCGCCATTCTCTGCCTTCGTCGCCAGCTAGATACTTGACTATGCTGACGTGGCTCTCGCCACAAGGTCCTCTTTGACACGCTCTGACAATGAGCTGATCTCATCATGGTGCTTGTCTGCGCTGACACCTTATGAAGACGGACAGCAGGGAGCGGGATTATGAGGGAAATCTCTCTGCTATGCTGATGTTACAGATGGTGTGAATCTGCTCTCTCCAGTCTGCCTGTCATTTCCGATGTGTATGGGAACATTTGAATGCGGTTTTGGATTGTGAATCAATTGAGCACATAACATCAGCACCTTCTACAGGATATGGCTGCCAATCTCTCTCACTCTAGCTATGGCAACTTCTCACCCTCTCTGTCTGCCTTCTTCCAGCGCTGGCACTTGAGCAACAGTGCTCGAGCCTCCAAGCAGCACAAGGCCGACTGAATTCAAGAGCCGGTGCAGACCTCTCTTTTATAGTGTTGACTCGGCCTGGCCTGGCTCCAGTTTGCCTCCTTGAAAGGCTCAGACTTCCCGATCTGTGTGGCCCAGATTTGCTTGTGGCCAGTGTGTGCCTCTTTCGGACGTGAGAGCCTTACCTCACTCACCTGTTGCTGCTGGTGTTAATTAGACAGCAGCTTCCTTCTGAAGGTTGGTGACGATGCGCGCTAGCTTCCGTATCTGAGCTTCACAACGGTAGAGGGACAGATTGCCGAGGCGGCGAGTTGAGTGGGAGCAGTCCTGAAGTAGAACGGGATTGGATGAATCGGACAATAATTGCACTCATTGTTTGCTCTTGAAGCTTCTGTCCTCCTCTCCACCTCTTCCCTACCTTTGTCTAGTTTTCCGGGTACTTGACTGTGCTCTGAGGCTTTTTTGTGTGAGTGAGACTACATAGCACATGCATGCTTTTGATATTGTAGACTTCCCATGAGTTTGGGTTCATTACACGGATGAACAGATAGTAATCAATGACTGGTCTGTGTATGGCACTGTTATGTGGATTTGTCTCCCGTTGGCTTATGCAGGACATTGCTTATGCAAAGTTGGCCCACCTGCCCGCAGAAAATGGCCTCTGTAAGTGACTCCTCAGAAAAGGGATCCTTTTGTTTTGTTTTTTCGTCTTTTTTGGAGCTGCACCAGCTGGAAACCGGGTCCAGCGTCCCAGTTTCAAAACGGAAGCCAATTATGATCATCTGCTGATGATGAGTAGCATTGATTGCCATCATGCGAGGGGATTAAACTGCTCATCAAGACCCAAGGGTGGGTGCCCTACCAAGCCCCTAATCCCTGAGGGCAAGTTTCCTCGCTGTCCCTTCCACGTGGTGGAACCAGTGCTCCTCAGCAGGAAAGGAAATCGATCATCCTGCAGTCCAACACCCCCCTCAAGTCAAAACACAGTGATTGCAATCTCATCAGAGCTCATCGGATCAGATAAGAACAGACCAGATCAATTTAGCCCCATCAGGGATGGTCAAACCAAATCAAATCCAATCATAAACCAAGAAAGAAAGAAAGAAGAAGAAGAAAAACGTAAAGAAAGAAAGAAAGAAAGAAAGAAAGAAGAAGAAAAATGTCAGTGTAGGTGGCTCAATGAGAGAGAGCCAATTTTTTCATTTGTGAATTCCATTGTGCCTAAAGTATGATTACTACCTTGGTGCATTGATGGCTCCTGCCCTTCCATCTTAGGATATTGATTGCCTTGCTCGGTTGTGCTTGCTGCCTTGCATATATGGGTTTCCCTCTTTGCCTGATGTGATGGTGCGTGGGGTCTTGAAAACGTGCCTGAGGAAGAAATTGTAGAGGATCTCGACAATTACCGACCAAGCTCTTTCTGCATCGCAAGAAGGGAGAAAAATAACCCCAACATGTTGTGTGTCTTCCTATCAATGCGATACAGCACGCTGCTATTTCGGTGTGCATAGGTACATATGAGACATAATCTTTAAAATTTTGAGTAAGGGCGAACCTCCCCTCCAGAACTTGCTCATTTCCATTCCCGAGGTTCACTCGGATATATATCCATTCCTGGACTGTCGAAGAGCTGTGTCCCACTGAACCCAATGAGCTTTGCACTGTCGGCATTCCGGACTACCACCAGCGTTTGCCCATAGGCGTGCCGAAACTGCGCCAAAATGCATCTCACCTTCTGCACTGAGTGGGGATCAGATCTTGTCTATGCTACCAAAAGCACTGCATCATCGACTATTCTCCCACCCCCCACCAGCCTTCTGTATGCCCCTAAGAACAGAGTAAGTGGGATTGATACAAGGTGCATAGAAGACATGTCACTTGCGAACCTGTAGACTTTCCCGTTTCTTCTCTCTCTCTCTCTCTCTCTCTCTCTCTCTCTCTCTCTCTCTCTCTCTCTCTCTCTCTCTCTCTCTCTCCATGCCCGTCTGTTTGTTGGTTGGTTGGTCGGTCAGTTGGTCGGATGGACGGTCAGACGGACGGACAGACGGTTGGTAGGTCGGTCGGTGGGGCGGGTGAGTAGGCAGAAGGGTGGGTGGGCAGGTGAGTGGGCAGGCAAGTGGGCAGGCGGGTGGGCAGGGCCGGGGGGGGACAGGCGGGCAGGTGGGCTGGAAAAGCAGGCGGGTGAGCGGGCCTGCTATGTAAACATAAGTACGACCTGTCCATCTCAAACAGCACTGCCTTACGAATATGGGCAGACGTAAAGAAAATCATACCATCTTGACTGAGGTAGGTTCCTTCATCCCTCACGGCCACATTCACTTCGCAAAAATCTGTCTTCACAAGTCTGCATTAACCACTCCACTTCATGCACGATCCCCACATGTGATAAACCTGTAAATGTCTTCTTTATATCGAATGAAGTCGCAAGAGCCACCACCTGATCTGCACCCCTAAACCTCACGGAGATGTCGGAAACTCTTTTCCAGACGGAAACTCCTTTCAGGATACACTCTAGAAAAGAGAGGTTGAAATGCAGGCAGGCATTCACAAAAAGAGTAGCCGATAAAGCGCTTAGCTCATTCGGTGGGATAGCATCCTCTGAATCCTCATTTCAAGATTCCATCACACTCTGTGAGGACCTCGTGGTCTCCCCATGCACATTGCTTCATTTCGAATACATATCGTCGCCACCCGGTTACAGATGCACGTAGTGAACTTGAAAGTGGAGATAACATGATTCTTCTTGTTTTCTTAAAAAAGAAAAGGGCGACGGCCTTAAGTTATCATGGTTGAACTGACAAGCGCTTACTTTGTGTGTCTCTCACCCACCTCCTTCTCACCTCTTTTCTTTTTCCTCTACTCTTCTTCTGTCTCTTCCTCCCCTACCTGCTCTCTGTATAGACTCGTGAGTGATGAATGGTCTTGCTCACAATCCTCCTTTTAAGATTCGAACGCTTTCTGTGACGATCTCTTGCTCTCTCCGTGCACACTGCTTCAGCTGATTGTAGATGCATGCACTGAACTTGACAATGGGTGTAGCATGATTCTTTCTTTCTTTTTTACAAAGAAAGGGCAACGTTCGATGTTTGAAAAAAAAATAAAAAAATGAGTGGCCTATGGGGGGGCCAGTTGCTCCGATGAGAAAGGGCAACGTTCGATGTTTGAAAAAAAAATAAAAAATGAGTGGCCTATGGGGGGGCCAGTTGCTCCGGTGACCAGAATGGCATTGATGTGGGTGCTGATCCAGTCAGGTGCAGTTTTTTTTTTTTTTCGGGTTCCTGGCTGGGCTGGGTCTGGTGTGGGAAACCTACAAAGACCAACCATCCAGTTTGGTACAGCTGGCAGGATTTTCTTTTGCAGCTAGGGCTGGGTGCAATTGCAGTTTTTTTTGCAGACCAGATCTGGGTCGGATCCAGGTTGCAAGATAGACAAGGATTCTGAGCTCTGCCCCTTTATTGTGATCCACTGGCATAGACAAATATTGCTGCAACTGCCGCTTCCAGAAAAGCAGCCAACTGGTACTAACCCAGGTCACAATGTTCCATGTGTTATTTGCAGAAGCTCAAAACATGTTTTTGAACTTCGGACTCCTGGCTTTATTCTTATGTTTTTTTTTTCCTTCTAATAATAGAATTGCAGCCTTAACAGGTTTTCTTAACAATTCCAAGGTGGTGGTCCGACAAACAAGCATTCGGACTGCTTTTTCTCGAGCTAAAAGTGCATCCAGTCGGTTTCTTGAGGGACAACAGTGACAGACTTAGGAGAATTAT
This sequence comes from Chara braunii, assembly GCA_003427395.1. NCBI lineage: Eukaryota > Viridiplantae > Streptophyta > Charophyceae > Charales > Characeae > Chara > Chara braunii. The sequence continues at coordinate 136,385 of BFEA01000320.1, read as the reverse complement.
TTTCTATCGGGAACTTCAATCACCGACAAATCAGGAAACATCTAGACCTAGGGTTTAGGGTTTTAAGGTTAAGACAGGAACAATGTTAATGCTGTCATAGAGCCAAAAAAGTGTTTAATAAATGCATATATGTTCCAGAATGCTCTAGTATAATCACGGATACCTGACAGCGACTCAGCTGAGAGGAGCAGTTCCGGGAACAGACAGATGGACAGCCAAGCAAGTATAGGCTAAATTAGGCAGGGGTGAGAGGTGGTACATCCTTCCTCGAGGAAGTAATCAATGTCGCCCACTCGGACCTCTCAACCATAATGGGGAGGAGCGTGTGTGAGTCCTTTATGTATTCTATATTGACTTGCCGGGGGAATAGGAACCGGACTGTCACGGAGCGCTTGACTGTCGCGGGACTGATGCAGCGGTGGGACTGACGCGGCTCGCGCTCGCGCCGCTCGGGTAGCGCACAAGCACACGCCAGTTCGCCATAGCTCGTTTCAGACAGCCATCGCGAGCGGGCGCCTCGGGCGCGCGCTTAACCTTACGGAGTCTTCCGTGCAGCGATCGCCTCTTCACCAATATCTCCTCTCTCCCGTCATCGCAAGAGTGCGCCTCGTGCGAGCGCTCATCCAAAAAGGAAGTGTTTTTCCCGCGCCACAACTCGAGTGTTTTTTTTCAAATCCCGCGCGCGGGAAACTACGCCATCTGGAATCTGGGCCAGCCAAAGCTGACGGTAAGGCACGTGCCCCAGGCGCGCGCCCATACCGACTTTCGGGAGAAGGCGCAAGTGCAAGTCCATCGACAAACACCTACACAATCGGCTTCAAGGGCGCCCGTCTCGCCATTGTCAGAGACGTCCACGATCAAATAGGCCAGTCAGAGATTTCTTCGAAGACAAAGTCTGGCAAGTGAGAGTACCATTATCTCCTCCCTGTTCTCGTTTCTTCTCACTCCTCCATCCACAATCTAATTCTTCTTCTACTCGACTATCCCCCCATCCTAACCTCGACCACCTCTTATCCTGTTTCCGGCGCTCTCCCAACAAGCTTTCTCTCCTATCCAGGCCCTTCCCAATCTCCATTCTCTCCCAACCCCTGACTTCGTCTCTCTCCCAACTTCATTCCAAAGCTCAACTTCGTCGACTTCCCTGTTAAAATCTCTCTCCTCTCCTTTACCAGCAGAACCTTTCTCCTTCCTCCCTCTCTCTGATCCATATACCTCCCCGGTCTTCCTTCATCGTTACCAATTCCACTCAGATTCCGTCCAACTCGCCGGTGTCTCATCCCATCCTCTACCTCCCCACTCCCCCACGAACGCAAACCATCTCCCAATCCGGCCCACCTCATCCTCGATTCCTTCCCAACCCCCGCCATTGTCTCTCCAGTTCCTCACCCGGTTCCCACGTCCCAGCCTTCTTTCCCCGATTCGACTTGTCCGGCTTCCGCCCACCCTAATCCGATCGCCAATACCCCACTTTCTCCTCCCCCTCCCCCTACCCCCTCCCTCCTCCTCTGGTGCAACGTTCCAAAATATTGACTTTGTTCAATTCCGATTACCCGCTGCTTCCCGAACGCGATATAATCCCTCCCTCACTTCCGCCCCGCTTCTTTCATACACTATCTCCGATCTGGTCCCTGTTTTACCCCCCCCCCCCCCCCCCCCCTCCCTTCCCTGTCCTCTCCCCTCCTCCTCCGATCGCGACCCCGMCCTTGGTCTTCCTACCCCAGCTTCGGTCCGTTCTCCCGGATATCGTTGCGTCCTTCTACTCACTCCTGACCTCTTTCCCAGCGCCCCCTCGTCTCTTTCTGATCCGTTCCCATCACGAACCCGCCCCTTCCCCATTCTCTCACTCAATCCCCAATACCTTACGAGCGCGGTGCAATTTTCAACCCAACTCTAATCTAGACCCGATCCCAGCCCACAACGGATCCCTCATCCACTCGGATTCCCCCTCTCATACAACCTTTCTCGTCCTACACCAATTCGATTCCACTGAGACTCCCTCCACTCCCTACTCTACTGGACTCTCACTCGTTTCATCGGGAAGGCAAGGCGCCTTGTCTACTTCGGCATCGCTTCTTTACTTCGACACACTGCTTGGCTGACCGTTTTTGTCTAAAAGCTGATCCCCAAGTGGGGAGGCAAAACGCTGTCCTTTTTTATGGAAATCTGTGATCTCTTAATCTCGAACGTCGAGGTCAAAGTGACAAAGGAAGTAATCAAGGGGGAGGGGGGAAAGGACGAGGAAGTTGATGTTTGGGAATACCCGGAGGAAGACATCCAGTCCCTGAATGATCTCTACGAGAAGCATGCGGTGCTGTTCAACTTTTCTGGAAGAAGCAGGGAACTTTCTTTGAACGAAAAGAGAAGATGGGTGATGGACAGACTAACAGCCATGGAAGACGTCCCAGGGAAGGAACCAGAGGTATCATACCACAAGAGGGGAAGATTCGCAGTCATGATTGTCTGCGTCGATCCAACTTACGCACAGTACCTGATATCGATCGGATCACTGAAATGCAAGGGGTCAGTAGTTACAATCCAACCCTGGAAACCACCAAGACCACCACAGGCGGAGGCATCAAGACACAGACAATCCATGCTGAGAAATCACTTTTGGGTTCAGTTCGATAATCTGTCGGAAGGAATGCACAGTTTCGTTCAATGCAGGCTGAAAGCAGAGTATCCCAACAACCCAATCATCGAATGGCTCCCGGCCAACCCAGACTTCCTGGCACCCAATCACGATGCAAGAGTAGCTTGCTTGGAAGTAACGTCAAGGGCACCACCAAAATTCCCGGACCAGTGGATCTTCAAGAAAAGCGGTCAAAGAGTCACAGTGTTCATCTCATCCAAGACCAATCCTTTCTGCTTCAAATGCAGGGGCAGAGGCCACTTGGGTACTGCATGCCCACAAGGGAGAGTAGGAGAAACAGGGGGAAAGAAGTTGACTTTGAAGCAATCAATGTTGCAGGAGTGTGAGAGTAAACCTGGAGTATGGTACATAAATGCAGCACAGTACAGGGGTTGGATCTTCGATGACAACTTGGAAAACCCAAAGTGGGTGTAGGTGATGAAGGGGGAACCAACAGTTAAGCCGGACATCTATCCCCCTTACGACAGCAGGTGGAGACACACAGGAGCCAAACGCATGGAGGACAAGGAGACGGGATTATTAGACCTATGTTGGAGGAAGAAGTAATGCAGGATGTGGAGCATAGATTGAAGCTCATGATGGGACTTCATGAGGTCGGGAAGAATGCAAAATTAGCATTCTTGGAGAATGTTGAAGCCAGAGCACAGCAGCAGGGTCAGTTAGGAGACAAGGAGGGGAGGTTGAGAGAAATGGAGGAGGGGGAGGGAGACAATATGGACTGCGAGCAAGGTGGGAAGTGAGGAACAGAGGGAGGAAGCACCTCCACCAAGAGGAAAGGAGAGGCAAGAGGAGAGACTGGGTCTAACTCTCAAGATAGTGATTTGCAGCAGGGAAAAAGAAGACAAAAGACCCAATCTGGAAGTGAGGACGCTACGAAGAAGGAAGAGGGGGAATCAGCAGAGAGCCTAGGGAAGGTGAGGGATTCAGACTCAAGCTCTATGGAGGTGACCTCAAAGGGAAGTGGGGCAGGTGAAGAAGGGACAGACACAGTAGGAGAGAGAGAGGATGACTTGGCTGACAATGACCACCCAGTAGGATCCTCACAGTACGAGGAAGGCAAATGCGGATCCTAGGGTGCCCAGGATCATGATTCACTTGATGATGAAGAAGAGGTAAGAGAAAGAGCGAGAAGGAAGGGCATGCAAAATGTCGAAAACATGACAGTACAACAGATCCTGCAGGCGGAAGAGGACCAGAGCGAGAGTTCAGAAAAAGAAGACACTGAATCCTCAATGGGGGAAGAAGAAGAAGATGAGGAGGAGGACCAGGAGGACTCAGATGTGGAGGATTGGACAAGGGACCGGTGGATAAAAGAGGTGGAATAGCTGGAATGGGGCGGTTGGCCCACCACAAACATTTGAGGAACCTACAACTAGCCACACAAGCAGGTGAAGACATCACAACAGAAAACAGTCGAACTGCTAAGGAGGGAGGGGGAAATCAATGAGTTTTATGCATCCCAATATGCAAGAAAGAGCTGCACAATAAGGAATGAGATTCACATACAGCAGGAGGAGTATGGGAGGTTATTTCAATGGCCAAAGAGCTATCACAACAAGGAAAGGAAGGGAGACAGCAAGAAAAGAAAAGCACAATTGGCAGAGGAGCAAGGCAGTTCAACCAATGGGGTGAAAGATTCTATGGATGGGGCAGCAATGGAGGAGGATCAAGAGAAGAGAGAGTGAAGAGGACGAGGTTCAGGACTTGAGAAGGCAAGCAACAATTTTGGTGGTGCAGGTAAACCTGCTCAAGGATGAGAACAGAGAGTTAGAGGACGACATAGTGAACGTGCAAAAGATAGCAAAAGGCCAGTGGAAGGAGATAGAAGCTGCGGCCCGCCTGGAAACCAAGAATGGGACAAGGAGGAGAGTGGTCTTACCTTGCAGATGGAATGCAAGACACTCGGACTGGGAGTGGCAATCAACCAATCCCTTCAGCTGCTAACGCCCCCGATCGAACAATGCTCAGGCCCGGACCTTCAGAGATTAATAGGGGGAGAGATGCCATCTCGAGCGTTGGTATTGAGGGAGGGAGAAGTTGAGCCAATGACAATAGGGGAGGAAAGTGACGAGGAGACAACAACCGACTTTGGCCCGTTGCTTCTTCAAATGGGGGCTGGTTCCGAACTCAGGGAGGGCTTGATCTGGATGCCGTGGCAGGTGGTGGAGACCATCGCTTACGGGCTCCTGGGAGGGCAATTTGGCGCGGAATGGGTGGCGAGGTGCACATCGGTCGCTGTGAAGATGGAGGCTTTCGTTTGGAAGCTAGAATTCTTCGAGAAGAAGGTAAGTGAGGTAGCAACAGTCCTAGAACTCGCTGCACTTGATACTTGAAAACGGAAAGTTAGAGGAGAGGTCCACATGTTAACGAGGAGACCCAATGGAGAGAGGAGAGTCAGGAAGACCAAAAAAGCGGAGAAGAAGGATTGATAGGGGGAAGGGTCCTCCGGAACTCAAAATAGTATCATGGAATGTGAATGGGCTAGGCAGGATTTTAGAAAATCGAGACAAGTGGCAAAATATAGTAAACTACTCTGAATGGTTCTCTTTGTCTCCACCGGATTTCTTGTGTTTGCAGGAAACACACCTTCAAGATTCTGTAGGTCACCAGATAGAGAAGAAACTGCAAAGAATTAAAGCAGCATGGTGGGCCCCAGCAGCAAACAACCACTCTACGGGAGTGGTTATACTACAGAACAAAAGGGCGAATGCGACGGACAAGATTACCATTACAGATACAAGGGTGGATGAGGAGGAGGGAAGATGGGTCAAGATTGACTTCGAGCTGCTTGAGGAACCCTACACGCTTTTTTCTTTTTACTGTCCAAACGGTTATCAACAAAGATTGGATATGATCGAAAGGCTCAAGGAACTTCTGGATAGGAACAGACACCTGATCTTAGCAGGGGACTAGAATGCCACTTTAGATCCCAGCCTAGACAGAATTTCAGGGGGCTTTAGATCAGAAGAGGAGGGGAGGACAGAAGAGTCGTTACCAATTCATGGGTTAATGACAAATCTAGAACTGTTAGACCCCTATAGGTTACTCTTCCCGGACGAAAGACGATTTACCTACCGAAAGAGAAACCATAGCCAACACGTGTCTGCTTCTAGGATAGACTATTTCTTAACATCCCCAGGCATAACAGGTATGTTGCATTCTGTAACCATAGGTTCCCTACCGTACGATGTGGGTCTGGACCACAAACCTATCCTTTTGACTTTGTCATCTAACAAACTAATCAGCAGGGGTAAAGGCTTTTACAAAATCAATAACTCCCTCCTGAAAACTCAGGAAATGAGACAGGCAATCTTACAAGTGTGTCAGGAACACAACCCAGACACACACTCTTTCCCAGATCTGCTAACATCGCTGTCCAAGGCTTCAGCCTTAGTGGCCAGGAGGCTCGCGAAAAGGAGGAAGGAAAGAGAGGAAGAACTGACGCGAGCAATAGAGTCAGCAGAGCGCAATACTATTCTTCAGCCAGGGAACGAAATGTACGAAAGAGTATTAGACACGGCTAGAGGGGAGATGCAGGAATGGCAACGATGGAAAATGAGAGGCTTAAGAATGAGAGCTAGAGTCAAGGAATGGGAGGAAGGGGAGAGAATGACCAAATTCTTCTTCCAAAAAATCAGAACTAGGGGCAGGAACAATCTCATAGAGAGCCTAGAAGGGGAAGGGGGGCTTATTTCCGACAAGGAAGGGTTGTTAAGGGTGGCGTTCGACTTCTATAGTAAATTATACACATCAATGGAAGACCAGTTTTCTAAGACTAGTGTTGAGGAGGCGAGATCCAAGTTTCTGAATTACCTTCAGAGCACAATCTCACGAAAACACGCGGCCATGCTGGACGAACCCTTAACACAGGAGGAGTTATGGGACGCACTTAAAACAATGACCCCGAATAAAACCCCTGGGAAAGACGGCCTCACTAGAGAATTCTRGSTTGAATTTTGGCCAWTTTTRGGCGAGGAATACGTGTCTTTTCTCGAACAGGCATGGCAGGAAGAGGGTATAGGAAGTGAGCCTGCTACAGGGATAGTCACGCTGCTTTACAAAAAMGGGAGCCCAACAGACATAAGAAATTATAGACCAATAACTTTGTTGACTCTCACTCATAAAATAGTAGCCAAGGCGCTAGCCAATCGCTTATCTAAAATTACAACAGGTTGCTTCCATCTGGATCAAACAGGATTCATACCGGGGAGGTTTATATTGGACAATGTCATGTGCCTAACTGAGTCGGTTCGATACACAAGGGACAAGCGCATCAACGCTGCCATCCTCTTTTTCGACTTTGAAAAGGCTTATGATCAGGTCAGTTGGCCTTTCTTACAGTTGTGCATGGAAAAGATGGGGGTAGGGCCGAATTTTAGGAAGTGGATCAAGGTCCTATACAACAACGCACAAGGACAAGTACAGATAAATGGTCACTTATCCTCGACCTACCCTATGTCTAGGTCGGTTAGGCAAGGAGACCCCCTAGCTGCTCCTATCTGTCTCTTCATAATGGAGGCAATAGCCTCTTTTTTGAGAAAGGACCCGTCAATAGAAAGGCTAACAACACCACTAGACCAGCAGGGACACAAGGTGGTAATCCCCACGACGATACTGTTCGCGGATGATCTGATAGTCTTAATCCGGGCAACGGACTCCTCTTCCAAGCGCTAACAAGAGCTATGGAAGCCTTTCAGCTTGGCCTCAGAAATGAAAATTAATTGGCACAAAACAGTGGGTTGGTGGATGGAAGAGCTAGACTAAGAGAATCAAACACCAGTCACTAGTCCGGAGGGGCTTCAATGGTTGTCACCACAACAACCGCTCCGATACCTTGGGATCAAGATAACAGAAGAGGGGACYCACCAGTCTATGGCGACAKATATAATGGCCWAGATGTTAGCAAAGGTYGGGGCTTGGTCGACAGTGTACACCTCAATATACGGGAGAGCACTKATCCTGAACGCATCAATCCTTTCCATGATGTGGTASGSGGGGACAATTTGGACCCCCCCCAAGGCCACGTCGACCCATCTTAGGAGAAAGGCCGCAGCCTATTTGTGGACAGCGAAGCATAACTCGGAACATTTCATAACCAAGGTGGCATGGAAAACGRTARCTAGAGCCARGGGTCAAGGAGGCCTGKGCATCCTAGACCCAAGTCTYCAGTTGAAGGCCTTGCAAACAAAGTGGGTGGTCAAGCKAATCTYACAACCCAAGTTATCATGGACYTCYCTAGTATTGGATAKGATCAGGCAGATAGCCAAGTATAAAACACCTAACAACATGAYGGGTCTGTTCTGGATCATGTGTAGCAACTGGGCTAAAGTGGGCTATAGGAAGGAGAACAGGGATGCACAAGGYGGGAGGGCCAGAAACCCTTCTTATTGGCTACAACTAATACAGYTGTGGAAGGAAAKCTTCCCAGCGAGGGTCAGAGAACCTACTACAAGGGAGGAGGTATTAAGACAACCGGTATTCTGCAATATTAGCATTAGGGATGACGGCGGAAAACCCCTTACACTAACTAGCAAAGATTCGAGATGGGGCAGATGGGTGGAACACGGAATATGGYAGATCAAACACATCTGGGATGATGAAAACAACCGGTGGAAAACAGCGAGGGAGCTGAGGAGTGCATTGAAAGGGTGCCACAACCTTCATGACAACCTGAGAATRGTCACAGACTCCATACATCCATCCTGGGTACTCTTGTTGAGAGAGGGAAAGCAATGKCGAGAGGGAGATTGGGCCACATGGGAAGATGATCCGGAACCTAAACAGGTCTTCAGGGTGTGGGACACGGACAAGGATAGGAAGGAATGGCTAGTAGCTGACAAATACGACATAATACAGCCCAGCAGTACCACTTCCGAACTGGACAAATCTTCCAAAGCACCACTGTATATACTCAAACAAGGGCTACAGAAGGTAAGAGTAATAGAGATGGATGAGTATACAGTATATAATTCAACAGTTCCTATCGAGAATCTAGAGGTCGACCCTGGAGAATGGGCCTGGAACATCAGAGATGGGCAATCAAGAGTAGCTAGAAGAATCAGCATTCTCCAATATACCACAAAAAACGGGGTACAGGTTGAGGAACAGATCCAGATCCATAGGTCACTCCCTGACTAAACKCTGGGAGAAGAMAGTAGGGGTMCMCAGGAGCCTAATGCCTGATATACCTTGGTCTAGCATCCTATCTATTRGACTGGGTCAGGTTAGGAGTATGCAATGGCTAATAGCACATGTGGCACTACCGGTGAATGTGTGGCTCAACGAAAGAAGAAGTCATAACCAGAGAAACGAGGAAGCGGAGCTTTGCAGAGTGTGCCAAGAAGGGCTKCCGGAAACACTGGTRCATTGCCTGCTTGAATGTAAGGAGGCAGTAGAAATGTGGSAACAAGTTAGKGGGATTTGGAAACAGGTAGTGACGATAGCATTCCCAGACTYAAAGATTACCATGCTTTTGGGGGATGGGGTTCCCAAAGTATGGCAGCCCTACCAGCGACACATCTTTCAACTGCTGAGACAATATGGACTGTGGACCATTTGGAAGAGGAGATGYCAGGCCACTTTGGAAGGAACRCTAATTCATAGGGAGGAAGCTAGGGAGCTGCTCCTCAATGCAGTGGAAACACATCTCTACGCGCAGTGGAAAAAGGTGAGACAGCAAGCAAGACAACAACCTGGTCAAGAGGATGAAATAATCAAAAAATTTAAACAGAATACTTTGGGGCTGGGGAAAGTAGCAGAGCCAAGAGGCGCACAGCTTCGCTTCAAATGGAGAGAGGAGGGATGAGGATATTAGGGATCAGAAATGGGGTAGGGCTAAAAGAAAGAGAGGAAAATTATCCTCCTCGTTTTGTCTGGCTTCCCTCAGTGGCCACGGTAAACAGAAAGGATCCTGTTTGAGTTCACCAGTAAGACTTCCCCTCGGGTCAAATGGTAGGAAGGAGGCAGCAGAAGTTTGAGGAGGCTGCAGGCGCACGGGAGGGAGTCTGGGGGGAGACTAAGGTTCTGCTACAGGCAGATTTTCTATGCAGCTGGCAAAAGATCAAGAGTACAGGGACAGACGACGAAGAGAATCGGAAGAAGGCTAGAGACAGTTCATCAAAACATGGTGGGCAGGTGGGAGGGTTACTGAGTTGAGGAATGATCCTATTTGGGGGAAGGAAGGGCACAACTCCGTTTCCACCATTGTACTCCATGAGAGTAAGGCCTCACACATTGGATGCGCGCAGTTATGTTTTGGCACATTGTGTCCTCCACGAGAGTAAAGCCTCACACATTGGGCTTTCCATTATGCTTGAAGTGTTACATACAATTGTTTTTCTGAGTAATTGAGATGTGTAGCTCAAAGGGGTGGGGTAGGGGGGGAGGCGGGGGAGAAATTTGGTTGATGCCCTTGAGGGGGAGACGTTGGTTGACTAGCCCCAGTTAGATATGGGCAGCTGGGTGGTGGCCTGTCTCATTTCTGGAAATCAGGATGTTTGTGGAGTTCGGAGTGGAAAACACTGTGGTACATCTTGCTGATTTGCTGATGAACCAGAAAGTGGGCATCCCCATGGGGAAAGGTAAGAGTCCGCCACTCGCATGCATCATGTGTGCATTTGTAGGGTGGCGTTTGCTGAGCTTGTTAGGGTCCGTTAAGAAATTGGTCGGGGGATTTAGGCTTGTTGATGATGTGTCTTTGTTTTTGGGGTACAAGCATGGTGATATTGGGTCTGCAATGACCCGCACAAATGATGGTCTGAGATTTTAGCACTTTTCTGAGAAGATGCCTCTTGATCTGATTTCTGCAAAGTCAGATTTTGAGTCTGTTTTGCCGTGTTTTCTAAGCATGTGTGTGTGCTGTGTGTACATATCACTAACGTATGTGTGATATGTGCGTTCCTGAGCGAGTCTGGGGTCTATGTGCTAATTCTATTGGCAGTGATGTGTGGCTGCGCATCGGACAGGGACAAAGTAGCCAGTGGGTAGAATGAGAGGGACTGGACTGAATTTGGTGCCGGATGGACTTGTGGAAGGCCGGGATGAACAGGGGCAGAAGTAGAACTTGGCTAGTACCTGGTAGGGATTTCCCAGCAACTTGGGCAGGTCCATGTGAAATCTGGTAGGAGTAGGAGGTTTTGGTAGCTGCTAAAAGAAGCCATTCTTCTTCTTCCCAAGTCTCATTCTTCTTCTGTTTGAGTTGCAATGGCATCATTGTCTCATCTTTGAGTTTTGGCTAAGGTAAACCGAATTCGGCCGTGGTTACAAAAGTGCTACTCATCAAACACATGACGAAAAGAGTGCCCGGGATTTGCTGGAGTGTTTGGTGGAGTTTCGTGAGGCCTTCCCGTTTGTGAGATCCCTGGGGCGGATTGGAAATGAAAAAAGTTAAAAAAACCTTGTGGAACGGGGGACAAGTCTTGCTTTGGACCCGTCAAAATTTCGGATCCTGGACCAGTTGGCAACAGAAGGTTGCGGGCATCTTGGGCTGGTTACACCACTTTGATTGGAGTTCAACTTTTTACACACTGCAGAAAGAGTACCGGGCGAAAGCGTTTCCTGACAAGCTCTTTCAGCAGGACCAAGAAAGCGAGGGTGCATTTGTAAATTGACCTCGGAGGCTCGGAGGGTGCATTTGTAAATTGTCCTCGGAGCTATTGCGGATTGGATAGGCAGTATATAGTCGGTATCATCAATAGTAGTAGGTCTCCTTGTCCAACTGCGTTAACTGGGGACGATGAGTCACCCAACAAGCCATCTTGAGGAAAGGTGGTACAACGATCAAGTATAGGGTGGAAGAAGAGAAGGACCCCTGGGGATAGCTATGTTCCAAAACGCATCAGGGCATTGCCGAGAAGTGTGGTGCTAAGTGCACTACTGCGGATCATTGTTTTGTTTGATGAACTTTGATCTATTCCACATTAGAATTTATGGTGACGTTGGGCATTCAATTGATTTCACAACTGCCGTCATTGGCTCTAAAGCTGTGCGCCCACGTCGTGCACATGTGTGAACTGGATGAATATTGATTCATTTATGAATCTTATGAATCATTTCTCAATGAGCAATTGGGAGCATCATGTTAGACATGAGGATTGCGGCTACTTTTTCGAAGGTTTTTTTTTTTTTTTTTTTTTTTTTTTGTTTGTTTGTTTGTTTCAGAGGAGTAGGCCGTAATGTCATATATCCCAAGATCCCAACAGGTTTCAAACTCATGATGTGTTTATCATCAGTGACATGTGTATAGGACTGTATACCATTCAGCAACATGTCAGCTGTGCTTCCTTGCATATATTTTATTCGTTCTTTTTTGGTCCCTTTTTGCCAGGCAATAAAGCAGCACAGGAGATTCTCTCTCTTTGACTTGTTAATCACACATTCTGCAGTCGGTATTCTATGCAGAACTCGGACCCTTCCTGCATATGTGGCTGAGCCAATCGTTACTAGGAACAGCCTGAAACGCGACCAGTGAGAGAAGACAAGCTAGGTGGAGAGGTCATGTTATTCCGTTCTATCTTCCTGCTGGTAGTGAGCTGGTTAATAGGAAAGTCCTTCCATCACATGCTTGCACTATGATATATGCATCAGATGCATTTAGATAAGTTGTGCACACGTGCTTTCATTGGATTATGGCAACAAGGAACCATGAAATAGGTAATAATGCGAGGATTTTACCCCTCGGCACACTTGTGTAAGGCCTAACAGCGGGTGTGTGCCCGCCCTAAGTGAAGGCGGGCCCCCGAATCTCAATGAGCCCCGAATTCGTCAATTTTTGCATATCCTGTTGGGCGCCAGACAGTTGCCACACGCCAGTTGGTTACATCCGCTTTGCTCATGACAATCTGAAATATTTGAGAGCCTTCTAGGCCCTGACAGCAAACAGGGAACACCGCACGTTTGTGCCTGGATGGTTCGGCATGCCTAACCAAATCTTGAAAATTCTTCAACAAGGAAAAAATACAATTCTTTAGTAAAATTTACTCGACCTTCGAGTTCATGGTAAGCTTAAGTAGAGTCATCACATAATATTTTAGGGGCCACTAACCGCAAGTGTTACACTTGAGCCCTCGCTACCTCATCATTCATAGCCTTATGCAAAATGTGCTTAGTCCGTTACCTTTTCACTCGTGTTGTCAGCGCATGCTACACATTTGAGTAGCACACATACGCAAACTGTGAGCCGAAATGCGAGTAGAGCGTATGTGGTGGTGGCACTCCATACCATGAGCAGAATGAGAATCAAGTTTGGCCAATGGCAATTCGGTCCCAGGCCACTATCTGAACGGGGCTGGGCGCAGACAGTTTAGACGAGTCTGAAGCCACTGGACACTCGGCCTCATGGGGCAAGTAGAGGG
>BFEA01000320.1:67403-84149 GCA_003427395.1 Chara braunii | reverse complement strand
GATTCAGACAGTGGGCCGATTTCCCTTTGGCATTTTCGGCCTCTCTTCCCAGCATGCATTGTCGGCCTCACGTTCAGATGCCCAGGGCCTAACCAACTCAGAGGCCCTGGGCTTTCAGCATTTGCTGAAATCCGAGACTCGGTGCACTCCAACCAACTGGTGTGCTGCAACTGTATGAACCCCACTTCGTGAAATGTTGCACAGAGGGCTCTTGTCGATTTGCTGTCCCGCCTTCACTTAGGGCGGGCACTAGGCTTGCTGGGGCCTTAGCCCAGAACATGTACATCATGGCAAGGCCCCTACTTGAGGGCTCAATCCTCACACTTGTAAGTGTAGGACATGTGAAGTGTGGCTGATACGCGCTCCAGAGGAACGTCCTTCATGCTATCTTTGATCACATATGCTGGCGAAACTGTCTCTACATGCCATGTCATTACTAACTGGACAATTGAACATCAATTTTGCATAATGTGCAAGGCACATCCCAAGGAGGAAGGACCGTATTACTAGGGCTAGGAGCACGAGAAATTGTGTTCCCAAGCGCCACCCTTCCGCCTTGCCTTCTGTGTTCCTAATGCACGATTTCAGACCTGGGACTTGGCAGGTATAATGCGCAGGTAACTGAGATAACTTCTGGTACATTGCAAAGGAAGAAGGACCGTATTACTAGGCTTAGGAGCACAATAACTTGCGTTCCCAAGCCGCACGCTTCTGCCTTGCCTGCTGGGCTATATTGGTGCACAAAGTTTTCAGACTTCGGAACCTCGCAGGTATAAAGCGCAAGGCACATCTTAAGGAGGAAGGACCATATTACTAGGCTTAGGAGCACGATAACTTGTAGTCCCAAGTGCCACCCTTCTGCCTTGCCTGCTGGGCTATATACTGATGCACAAAGTTTTTGGACTTGGGAATTTGGGTGGTATAATACGCAGGTCACTGAGATGTGATCAGTTTTTTCTACTCTGACATTTCTGTTCACAATAAATGACGTGCTGTTCTTGGCAGATTGGGCTTCATTATTGAGTACATGAGCCATTCTGTTGTTGTCGGATTCATGGCCGGAGCTGCAGTGACGATTGCCGGGTCGCAGCTGAAGGGACTACTTGGTTATACAACATACACACCTAAGTCAAACATTCAGAGCATTATAAACAGTATTCATGAACATACTGAGCAGGTATGTGATAAAGTACACTTTTGTGTATGTCCACACATGCATGTGCATTTTTCTCTGTCTATGCATGGACATGGTGTTTGTGTTTATGCACCTGGTCACATGACTTGTACATAGACAACTTCAAGAAAAGAAAGACCTCTAAGACCAGGCCTTTGAATGTGTGAGTAGAGGTGTGCTTGTGTGATCTGTCACCAAAAATCATGAAATCTTTAAACATAGGCTATAGGCTTTGACATAGGCTATAGGCTATAGGCTAGGGATTGACATAGGCTATAGGCTGTTGGCTATGTAGTCATGACCCACTAAACGAGAGAAGCCAGTAACACTGCCTCTTTGCAGAAGTCCTCTCTCCCCCACAGGTTATGTGTAGTTAAATCGAAATGTTGGTTACATATATCCACAACAAGTAAACCTGTGCTGTTCTCTTGGCAGACGGTCATCGACAGTGTACAGCACAGCAGAGAGAAGTACAAAAGATCGTGGAACCCTAAGCCCCAAACCCTATACCCACCCTAAGCCCAGCCTAAACCCTGAACCAGGGAGAAGCAGACGTAGAGCAACTGCTTTGAGACCACCAACAAAGTGGGCTCGCGGAAGTTGTGAAACCAACATCACCAGGACATGACTTAAGCACAGTGATATATCCGCACGGGCGCAAGGGGGCAATTTGCAGTGCATTGCACCAATCTGAGCAGGTATAACACATCTGAATGGGAGCAGAGGGAGAATTTGCATTGCACCAAGCTTAGCAGGCATAACGCATTCGCCCGGGGGAACAGAATCATGGGGGACGGTGAATGTGCAGCATGCTGCACCAAGCTGAGCAGGCATAACACATTTGCATGGGAGCACATCCACAGTAGATGGTGAAAGTGCAGTGCACTGCACCGAGCTCAGCGTGCATACATTCACAATTTCACATTAACGGAAAACAGACAAACAGTCGAATACCAAAAGCAGATTGGTTCAGTTCATCACCGCAGTGTTCTGTGTGTGTTGTATGTGGGAGTTGGTGTATTCACTTCACTAAGAATTCTGATGCACCAAAGTGACCAAACCGTAGCTATCAATGTGGAAACACGAGGAGCCCGCAATGATCCATTGTCTTCCACAAGTACAAGACCAGAACATTGAATGTAGAAACAGAGCATAAGAGGGGTGCTGTGTTTTGTCTGTGCCAATCAGGCACAGGCCCAGCTGGTGCATGCGTATGCTAAAAAGGCACGAACATGACCAGTCTCTGAGGGTCATGCTTTTCCAAGCACAAACGCAGCACAAGTTGGGCCTGATGCTTAGTTTCTGTGTCTTTCAACTTGCATGGGGCCATGTTTATAAAGTGGCTTTGAAAGTGGCTTCAAAGTGTCACAAAGTGATTACGAAGCGGGTGGTTACAAAGTGGTTACAAAATGGTCGAGAAGTGGTTACGAAGTCGTTACAATGGTTATAAAGTGGTTACAGTTGTTATTAAGCGGTTACAATGGTTATAAAGTGGTCACAAAGTAGTTACAAAGTAGTTACAAAGTGGTTACAAAGTGGTTACTAAGTGGTCACAAAGTGGTTATGACGTGGTTACAAAGTGCTTATGAAGTGCTTGAAGTGGTTATGAGGTCACGTGCTCGCTTACCGAGTGGCTGAGAGATGTGGTTTCGTCTCTGCTATACCAGGCTGGGAAGACCACAGAACCATTGCCAAGATGGTGTTGTAAAGAAAAAATGAAGGTCTAAGGAGATTTGACTTCTTTCACTTGTACTTCCTCTTCTTCTTTTTTAATGGACCATTTGAATGGTCAATTTCTCGATCTATGTGTGTCAGCCTTGCACACGGGCCATGCTTTTCTCTGTATCACTCCAATTTTAACAGATGTCCCGGGACTGTACTTCCTCTTCTTGTTTAAACATTTGGTCCGATTTGGACCATTTTGCAATTTGTGCATGTCGTCCTTGCGCAGGTTCATGCTTTCTAAGCATGAACACAGTCGCAGTTGGGTGTGGCCCATAGGCAGAAGCAGTGTCAACTGGGGGGGGGAGGAGAGGGGAGGGGAGGAGAGGGGAGGGGAGGGGGGGGGGGAGAGAGAGAGAGAGAGAGAGAGAGAGAGAGAGAGAGAGAGAGAGAGAGAGAGAGAGATTTGCTGTAGTACTCAGAGACACTTCTGCGACAACTCTGTTTCAGTACGATACTTTCATGACGATATTTCACGCTTCAGTACACAGCCCGACTTCAACCACTCACAGCAAAATGACCATTGGAACGGGGGGGGGGGAGAGAGAGAGAGAGAGAGAGAGAGAGAGAGAGAGAGAGAGAGAGAGAGAGAGAGAGAGAGAGAGAGAGAGAGAGAGAGAGAAGAGGGAAAGAGAACGAGAGACAATCAAGTGCAGTATCTTCTACAAGCGTATATGTGAGTCACCTGACTCTTGCCCTGGACCAAGATACTCGTACTCAAGGTAAAGGAAAAACTTAATACATGATGCACAGGAGTTCGACAGCATCCAGAAGACACTCTCACACTTGACAGTTCAAGTATGAAAAAAAGATATACCTTCCAAGAAAGCCATAGGAAAAACACGAAAGCACAAGAGATGCAAAAATCAGTGTCCTGCTATTGTGCATCCGGGCAAAATGCCCGATGTGTTTCTGCTGGTTCCAGGCCAGCATCATCAGGGGCAGTTAGGTCAAGTTGATGACTTTAGGCCATGCAAGGTGCAATGCAACATGCTGACAATGGCCAGTCACGAGACACGATGAAAGCACAAATGGATGGCCAGTATTTCCTCTTTCATAGCTATTGGTCGCGAATGGTTCAGCACATCAGCGTGACAGATGCAATCAAGAGTACCTGATGACACGGAGGGAAAGCTGGCTTCTTCAGATAATGAATGTTAACAAACCAATTAACTGAGCAGCACACGTCAACACAACAAATAGAAGTGGTCGGGAAGTAGTGACTGCAATGTAACCGTAGCTAAGGCTGCTAAGCAACCAAATGGACACAACCATCGAACTAGGTTGTGCCAAAGTATTCAACAAGCTGACTGGATGGTGGACTCACCATCTGCCTGTGATGCACTCTGTTTTGTGTTTCTGCCTCTTTGCAGTTCAAATGGCAAACATTTACATTGGGAATGGTGTTCCTCACCTATTTGTTGATCGCCAAGGTCCTGGTAAGTATGCAGCAATTGCAGTACCTTGCCACTGCTCATCTGAACAGTAATACCTAGTCTGAGAATGTAAGTTCAGTCCATGGACTGTTTGGGAAGGACCCAAAGGAGGGAATGTACTCGACACTGAGTCAACATAATGTATAATGGAACCACTCTTGAGAACCTCAGAATTTCCAAACCATGCATCTATTCATCTTGCACAACTTTTGTCATAAATATGAAGTAGCAAGTACTATGGAAGAACAGACAAGGGTAGAGAGGAGGAGGAGAGGAGTTCAGGGGCAAGCACAGCGGCCAAACACTGTAATGTCACGGAGGGAGAATAAGATAAATAAATACATTTTAATCCAGCTTTATCCTCCAAAAACACACCATACTCATGCGCACACCCTCGACATATTTCAACCCGGGCGCATACCGGGTCTCTTCAGGAGGTTAATAGAACTACATTCTGTGAGGGTATGGCCTTCCCTCACACTACCTCTCTTACCACCAACAGTGGCCTTCTTTCCTCTCCCATCCCATATCACCATCCTTCACCCTCGCACCAAACTGTTTCGCTCACGCCGTCATGTTCATATTGTGTGCAAGAAGCCCTCCACGCCCAGACATGTGCGGAGGAGGTATAAGTTCTCTCCTTATCTCGTCCGTGACAACCCGACACTTTTTTTTTTTTTTTTTAATAACAGGTCCTTATGGCCCTGGCTCCATTTCCATTCTGGGGAGCATCAGTCCGGTTCCTATTCCACCGGCAAGTCGGGAAAAATAAATACATCATAGAACACCCTCACGCTTCCTTCCATCTGGCCGAAGGAACCCTGATCAGCATTGATTACTCCAACATCGTGGAGGATTGANGAGAGAGAGAGAGAGAGAGAGAGAGAGAGAGAGAGAGAGAGAGAGAGAGAGAGAGAGAGAGAGAGAGAGAGAGAGAGGAGGGAAAGAGAACGAGAGAGAGGGGAGGGAAAGAGTATGAACAAGCGTATATGTGAGTCACCTGACTCTTGCCCTGGACCAAGATACTCGTACTCAAGGTAAAGGAAAAACTTAATACATGATGCACAGGAGTTCGACAGCATCCAGAAGACACTCTCACACTTGACAGTTCAAGTATGAAAAAAAGATATACCTTCCAAGAAAGCCATAGGAAAAACACGAAAGCACAAGAGATGCAAAAATCAGTGTCCTGCTATTGTGCATCCGGGCAAAATGCCCGATGTGTTTCTGCTGGTTCCAGGCCAGCATCATCAGGGGCAGTTAGGTCAAGTTGATGACTTTAGGCCATGCAAGGTGCAATGCAACATGCTGACAATGGCCAGTCACGAGACACGATGAAAGCACAAATGGATGGCCAGTATTTCCTCTTTCATAGCTATTGGTCGCGAATGGTTCAGCACATCAGCGTGACAGATGCAATCAAGAGTACCTGATGACACGGAGGGAAAGCTGGCTTCTTCAGATAATGAATGTTAACAAACCAATTAACTGAGCAGCACACGTCAACACAACAAATAGAAGTGGTCGGGAAGTAGTGACTGCAATGTAACCGTAGCTAAGGCTGCTAAGCAACCAAATGGACACAACCATCGAACTAGGTTGTGCCAAAGTATTCAACAAGCTGACTGGATGGTGGACTCACCATCTGCCTGTGATGCACTCTGTTTTGTGTTTCTGCCTCTTTGCAGTTCAAATGGCAAACATTTACATTGGGAATGGTGTTCCTCACCTATTTGTTGATCGCCAAGGTCCTGGTAAGTATGCAGCAATTGCAGTACCTTGCCACTGCTCATCTGAACAGTAATACCTAGTCTGAGAATGTAAGTTCAGTCCATGGACTGTTTGGGAAGGACCCAAAGGAGGGAATGTACTCGACACTGAGTCAACATAATGTATAATGGAACCACTCTTGAGAACCTCAGAATTTCCAAACCATGCATCTATTCATCTTGCACAACTTTTGTCATAAATATGAAGTAGCAAGTACTATGGAAGAACAGACA
Organism: Chara braunii; assembly: GCA_003427395.1. Lineage (NCBI taxonomy): Eukaryota > Viridiplantae > Streptophyta > Charophyceae > Charales > Characeae > Chara > Chara braunii. Next base: position 77,814 of record BFEA01000320.1, on the reverse strand, counting down.
AGGGTAGAGAGGAGGAGGAGAGGAGTTCAGGGGCAAGCACAGCGGCCAAACACTGTAATGTCACGGAGGGAGAATAAGATAAATAAATACATTTTAATCCAGCTTTATCCTCCAAAAACACACCATACTCATGCGCACACCCTCGACATATTTCAACCCGGGCGCATACCGGGTCTCTTCAGGAGGTTAATAGAACTACATTCTGTGAGGGTATGGCCTTCCCTCACACTACCTCTCTTACCACCAACAGTGGCCTTCTTTCCTCTCCCATCCCATATCACCATCCTTCACCCTCGCACCAAACTGTTTCGCTCACGCCGTCATGTTCATATTGTGTGCAAGAAGCCCTCCACGCCCAGACATGTGCGGAGGAGGTATAAGTTCTCTCCTTATCTCGTCCGTGACAACCCGACACTTTTTTTTTTTTTTTTTAATAACAGGTCCTTATGGCCCTGGCTCCATTTCCATTCTGGGGAGCATCAGTCCGGTTCCTATTCCACCGGCAAGTCGGGAAAAATAAATACATCATAGAACACCCTCACGCTTCCTTCCATCTGGCCGAAGGAACCCTGATCAGCATTGATTACTCCAACATCGTGGAGGATTGACTGTCAGCTTGCCCTGCTTCTACCTTTTTTCTCAGGACTACTATAAGAACCTGTCAAATAAAATATGTAAAGCAAGAAAGGTCCGAGAAGCTACACCTTCTGCCAGTTCTGTCTAAACCCTAAACCCCGCTTATGAGCCTTTGTGCCTGATACCCATGTTGCTCAGCAAAGGACATTGTTGTCCGTGTCGGGACTACTCCATCGGTCGTGAGGTATCTTGGTCCTCTCCTATCTCCTCACGAGTTATGCCCTTCCTTACATCGTAGGTAAGAGTTCTATATGTCTGCGACTTTTCCTTCAACCAGCCAGGTCTTGGTGAACTTTAACTGTGCTGCGCGTTGTTGCTCGCCGTCGTCTACCCGACGCTTATTAGTTTGGCGCCTTTGAAAAAAAAAAAAAAAACCTTATGGTTCTGGCTCCTTATCCATTCTGGAGAGCATCAGTCCCATTCCCTTTCTCCCCCCCCCCTCTCCCCTTTTTTTCTTTTTTTTGAAGGAAGGAAGAGACAACTTCAAAAAAGGGCCGGCCACCCCACATAAAGACCGGGTCTGGGAGCTTTACCCAGGGTTATGCTTTTGACGGGACCCCAATGGGACCCGGACTCGAAGTATATCACTTACCTAAAACTGAAATTTGACTTCATGGGCTTAAACCCTAAACCCTAGTTGCTTGTATCTTAACCTCTAACTATTCCTACTGCTACCACACTGCATTCTAGCTCTAGCCTTATGTAGCCCTCTCAGCTGACATAGCTGTCTAGTGGCCCCCAATGGGACCCGAACTCGGTGTAACAACACATAACTAACGCTATAATTCTTGGGCTTAAACTTTTAACCTTAATCCCCAGTTACTCATATCTTAACCCTGTACTTTCCTACTTCTACGAAACTGTTTTCTTGCTCTAGCCTTGTGTACTCCTCTCAGCTGTCACAGCTGTCAGGTGAACGTAGTATCATAGAGTCAAAAGACTAATCTCTGTGAAACTTCTATCTCTTGTCCGAACCTGCAGCATAGCTCTCTGTAACTCGCCTCCTTGTCACACCATGGCCAGGTTGACCGTTTGTGTTGGTGAATGAACAAGTGTCGATAGGACTTCTGTTGCTTCCTGTTGGGGCCCTGCGGTCCGTCAGACCTTCCCTGTTGGTGTGCTGCCTTCGATGTCTCCTAGTTTACCTCCGCCCAGGCGTTCTCTCTTGAACTCGTCAATGATACCCTTCGTCAGTCCGATTCTTTCTTTTCTTTTCTTTTCTTTTTTTTTTTTTTTTTTTTTTTTTTTTTTTTTTTTTTTTTTTTTTTTTTTTTNTTTTTTTTTTTTTTTTTTTTTTTTTTTTTTTTTTTTTTTTTTTTTTTTAAATAAAAACCTTAGGGGTCTGGCTCCTTTTCCATTCTGGGGAGCTGCGGTTCCTATTTCACCCACGCTCCTCCCCCTTATGGTGGGAAGGTCTGACGGACGGCATTGATTACTTCCTGAAGGAAGGATGTACCATCCCTCACCCCTGCCTGAGTTAGTCTGAGCTTCTTTGCTTCTGAACTAGATTGCTTATCTGATTTCCTCATTGCGTCGTAACTTGTAACCTGTCTGTTTGGGGCCTAACCAGCCTGCTCCTCTCTACTCCTTGACTGTCGAATTTTTTCCTTGCTTGCCAGAACTGCTGTTTTGCCAGTTTGCGGTGATCTTATCTAAACCCTAAACCCTATCAGATTGGTTGCTGTGATCTTCGCTGTGGTCATGGAGCCTATCCTACTATTGTACAGCTTTATAGGGCTCTGCGGCGTCTGCGCCCTATCGGTGATAAGATGTCCTAGTCTTTAGGTTGTGGGGAAGTTGACGGGATTTTGTGTCTATTTAAAAGCCAGCACTAGTGGCATTCAAGCTGGACTATTCGGGTTTTAACTTTTAAGGTGTTGGTCTGGGGGAATAGTGTCAGGGCTAGAGAAGCTTGATTGTTGGAGGAGGAGATCGTGCTGGCTGGGGTGTGGATTACTGTGGTGTTTCCTATTTTCTTGAGGTTCTGGCACCTCATGTGTGGGGAAGGCGTTTATGTGCTTGGAGTGCTTGGGTATAGGGAGACTTTTTTTTCGGAGGAGGGGGGGGGTGGGGGGGGTGAAAGCGTTGTGTGGGGTGGGCCATGTGGGGCGAAAGCGGTGATTAATGTCAGGACTGCAAAGGGTGGGTATTGGGTGTTCAGTTCGGGTCAGTTTGTGCTGGGATTAGCAGTGTCACGGGGAGATTGGGGTTATTGTTATTGTCGGAGGGTGGGAGGATTAACCAGTTCTTATTAACTTCTTCAGGGTTAGAGTGTAATTTTTTATTATTCCTAAGTGTCCTGAGCCTAATTTTAGGGATGTGAACTTTTTGATTATTTCTGTTTTTTTGTCCGGTGCACTGCGTATTTGTTTTTGTTTTTTTTCCACTGCACATGTAGTTCTGTTTCTATTATGTGTTTTATAGTGATGATTGGGTTCCCGGGGTTGGTTGGGTGGTCTTCAAAGGTTTTGTCACATCTTCTTTTCCATAATCCCCAAAGGATTCCTTTCCTGATAAGGGAGAAGAAGAATGCTTCAAACCCATAACACATCGTACGCAAAAGGTTGCACCCAATATGGTGCCAGGGCTAATTGTGATAGACGTGGTAGAGAGGGTGCTCCAAGTGTTCTCTATTTCATGCCAAAGTTTTCTTGCCTCTGGGCAGTCAATGAAGCAGTGGTTTACTGTTTTTTGAGCCTGTTGATTGCAGACTTTGCACCAAGAGTCTTGATCTGTTCTGTTTCCTTTACTTCTTCTGTGTGTCAGCCAGTGGCTCACTGGTGTTGCCCTGAAGCCTATCAGCCATCGTTGGCTGGCTAGTTTCACCGGCCTAGTGCAGAAAATTGATGACCAGGGTGGGGATATTTGAGTTTTGGCAAGTGTGTTCTCTTCTTTTGTCCACCTTTTCTGTAGGGTGTTGGTTATTGTGTTGGGTTTTGAGAAGAGACAGACGGTAGCCTAGTTTGAGATTGTAGACGGTTAGTTTGTGAAGACGTGGTATGGTGGAGAGGTGATTGGGTGTGCTCTAGGACCATTCTGTTGGATCTGTTTCCAGTTCCTGTATACTTGACTGCGGCTTAAAAACCCTGTTTTTTTCACCTTCGATGTGTTAGTTGTGAATGATGCTTCTGTTCTGCTTTCTATATTAAGATGGCTTGCTGGGTTACTTGGCTCGTCAAGGGTGAAGATGTCGCAGCCTATCCAATTATTGTTTTGGATCTCATATGATTTGAATTTCAGGACTTCCAAAATCGTCTCCTGGTCCTTTATTATGTCCGAATTGCTGTATTGCCATTTCTGTTATGAACGTAGTAAACGCCTCCATTCTATTGAGATGATCTCGATGATCTGGTTGATGCTCGATTGAAGATGGTGGGTACCTTTCAGTTTTGGCCTCAGGTCCTTCTCAGATTTCCATGTGTTGGCAGTCTCCTCCCAAAGATGTTGGATTTGCCATAATCCTCTTTCTACCCAATGACCCCATTTGGCCTCCGCTCTGGAGAGAGGGTAACTTTCTCCTTTCTCATTTTTGATCCAAGGGTTTCCAAAGAGAGGTTGTCTGAGGACTTCGTCTCTTCTTTGGGGCCCAATTTTCTTCTCAGGGAATATGTTTCTCCAAATGCGGAGGATCTGTGTCCAAAGGAACTTAGGGTTCATTCTCATGAGCGTCATCTTGGGGTAGATGTGGGTTTTGGTTTCTTTTATTTCTGGGAAGTGGCCGACGCTTGTTGAAGATCCATAAAAGTTGTGAAATGTTGTTCGGGGATTTGAATGGGGCTAGCTCCCTGATGTGGCTAAGGGCTAGAGGAGTCCAATGTAGTCTATCTTGGAGGGATATTCTCAGGATCCGCTTGATTTGGAGGGTTTGGATCTGGCGGGCTGGGTCTAGAAGGCCCAATCCTCCTTTGGCTTTTGGTTGGGTAACTGTTTGCCAGGCCACCTTATGAATGAAGAGTTGGTTGTCAGGGTTACCTGACCACAAGAAGGCTGCTGTCTTTTTCCTGATTTAGCTTTGGAAGTCGTCAGATGGGAACCATATGGATGTTGCACATTATGGTTAGAATTGAGTTGTTCAGGCCTAGGACCTTGCCTAGTAACGATGTGTGAATACCTTTCCACGTGTGCATTCTGTTAATTACGGACGATAGTTGGGAGGCGGCCGATGTGTTATGGCACCCTTTTGCATTTAAGTTTATTCCTAGGAAGTGGATCGAGGCGGATAGATCTGCCCAGCGCATCCCCTCTTGGGTGAGTTCAGTTGGGGGGGGGGCTTTCGAGAACCACCAACCAATAGTTTTCGTCCAGTTCACTTTCATTTTGGAGGCCAATTGGAAGGATTGCCTTGCTTTTTTTTTTTTTTTTTTTTTTTTTTTTTTTTTTTTTTTTAAAAAAAACATCGCGTTCGAGCATAGGGGGGGTGCTGGTAAGAGCAGACACCCCCTCTACGCCCGCTGTTTGCGAATGGCTCCGTTCCATTGGTGGGGAGCTGCACCTGCTGGAAACCGGGTCCAGCGTCCCTTAACATTTCAGAACAGGGAGCCAGAACTCAGAGTTGTTATGTTGGCCTGATATCTCAAGGCCCCTAGTCACTTATAAACCAACATAGAGAACAACTTATAAAACCTTGTGGTTAGCTAAAACCGAGGTTTTGGTTCTGAGCCTAAATGTATGACGACCAGAGGCCGCCGTTTGCAGTCTGCAACTCGCCCGGGCTGTAGCACGGCACAACAGTGCATAGAACCCTGTCAGGTCCCTGGCGTTGTCGTTTGCCGTGCCCAGTGAACCACTCCCAGTCCCGTTGTCGTTTGCGGTGGCCAGTGAACCACTCCCAGTCCCGGTGTGATGACTCCTTAGCCCACACCATTCCATCAGCCGATTGGCCCATTCCGTCGTAACATGCTGACCACCATGTGTCGCAGTCCTGCTATGTGTTGTCGTCATCTTCTGTGAGCAGCTCGCCAGACTATGGCCGGCCCGTAACGGGGGGGGCATCAGGGATGAGGGAGAGAACCGGGAGGGAGGATGGGGAGGGCCAGAGCAGGGGAAGGGAGGGAGGCGCTGGGGGGGGGCGGGGAGCCGTCTGATACAAGCACGAAGTTCGTGGGGAGGTAGGGGACCTCGAAAGAGTTGAGTGGTCTCCTCTCCCAGGTTGCTTCTGTGGACCTCCACGGTTTCCATCGGATGCCCAGGCTGTCCGTCAGTTCCGAGAATCTGATGTTCGGATCCTGCCATAGCTGGCGGTAAGTCAAAATTATTGTTTCCTTGGCAGCCTATTCCTTTTCCTCTCGGCACGCCCGTTTCATTTCTTTCCATGCTTCATGCGTTCGGGCTCTGATTTCATCCTCCACCGCCTGCTGCGCTTGCTGCAGGCCAAACTGATGGTCCTTTCTTTTGAAGGCGCACCTAGCTCGCCATGTGAGCATCAACAGGAAGAGGCGCATGTAGGTGAAGAGGTTGGCAGCATAGGGAGGCCACCGAGCCAGCAACTGCTGGTTTTTGCCAAGTAGGAGAAGACCCAAGTCCCAAGGGATGTGATAGCCTATGAGGAAGTGGAACGCCGCATCCCACCATCGCCATATCTAGGTGACCATTGGGCATGCCAACAGGCAGTGTTCCAGTGTTGCTCTGGCCGGCGGCGTTGCTCTGCCACAGTAAGAGCAAATGGGGGACAGCAGTCTCTTCTCTTCCAAGTTCGTCCTTGACACCAACCAGTCGGGGGTGGGGAGGCATCGGTGCAGAATCTGCCAGTGCTTGGAATGATGAGTTGGATGCCCTGATCAGGACTGTGAGATCGTCCGCAAATAAGAGGGTGGAAGGTAGATGTAAGGGTTGTCCTATTTCATCCTTGATGTTCGCTAGTCTCTCTATAGATGGGTCTTTTCTCAGCAAAGCTGCGATGGCTTCCATTATGAAAAGGAAGATGGGTGTTGCCAGTGGGTCTCCTTGTCTGACCAATCTTGACATTTTGTACAGGTTGGATAAGAAACCATTGATTTGTACTATATTCCTTGTGCGGCGTTGTATGGTACCCTTACCCATTTTCGGAAGACTGGGCCGACACCCCATTTTTCCATGCAGGATTGGAGAAAGTCCAAGTTGACCTGATCGTAGGCTTTTTCAAAATCAAAGAAGAGAATTGTTGTTGTAATCCTCTTTTGATTTATTATTCTAGTGGACTCGCTAAGGGCCATTATATAATCTAAGATGAGCCTGGCTGGGATGAACCTTGTTTGGTCGAGATGAAAGCAACCTCTTGCGATTCGGTTAATTCGGGGATTATTCAGGAGGCTATATGGGACCCGACAAGGGTTGGATTAGACCCAGCGAGTCTGAATTCGGTGCACCAGTTTTGTTTGTTCCTAAGAAAGGAGGCAAACTCTGAATGTGTATCGAGTACTACGGTCTAAACCACATCACAAGGAAGAATGCATATGCATTACCACGCATCGATAACTTGTTGGATGCTGCACGTGGGTACAAGGTCTCCTCCAAGATCGATCTTAAGTCAAGCTACCACCAGATTGGAGTCAATCTTGCAAACCAGCAGAAGATTGCATTCAAAACTCGGGATGGGTTGTACGAATTCACCGTTATGCCCTTCGATCTCACAAATGCTACGACCATCTTTCAAAGTCTCATAGACAAGGTGTTCTGCGATCAGATCAATCGGTTTGTGGTCGTCTACCTAGATGACATTCTAATATTAAGCAAATCAATGGTTGAACACATGAGACACCTTGTGGAAATGTTGAACATCCTCAAGAAAATGCAGCTCCATCTCAACTTAGAGAAATCCGAGTTTGGGATGGACATCGTCATCTGCCTTGGACGCTAGTTGTCTGCTGCAGGCCTTGAGCCCGAGGTAATCAAAGTTGAGGTCATTCGCAACAAGCCTCGACCGGTGAATGTTTGAGAATTGCGTTCCTTTCTTGGTCTCGCATCATACTATTGAAAGTTTGTTCCCATATTTTCTATCATTGCTCGCCCATTGTCTAGACTAAAAAGTAAGAATGTATAATAATGTATCCTATGCATGGGACGAAGCATGTGAGATTGCCTCTCAAGCCTTAAAAGAGGCCTTGGCGAGTCATCTTATGCTCCACATTGCAGATCCCGAACTCACGTTCGCAGTTACTATGGATGCGAGGCAATATGGGATTTGGCGCAGTGCTGCAACAAGATGATAGTAATGACCTGCGTCCGCTCGAGTACTACAACAACTACATGCCCAACGAAGAGGTAGCTACTTCCACTTACATGCGCGAGCTCTATGCTTTGTGTGAGGCATTAGACCATTGGAAGCACTATCGTTTGGAACGCCACTTCAAAGTCTTCTCAGATCATGAGACTTGGAAGTGGATTAAGATGCAAACTAACCTATCCACTACATTGACCCGCTGGTTGCATGAGATTGATATTTTTTATTTTGAATTGAAGCACAAAAAAGGTTGTTACAATCGAGTTGTTGATGCATTGTCTTGCCACCCGGAGTATACGACTTGCCTTGTGAGCTCCTACGACCTCCAAAGGAAAATGAAGGAGGAACTGGTAGAGAAAACTGCCAAGGATCTGGATCTCATTCCAATCCTTGAGTAGTGTAAGGCTGACCTCAGTGGTCAGCCTGATTTCCATGTGAGGGTCTGATTTTCGGACGCTACGGAAAGAATGACCATTTGTGTGTACCCAACCACGAGCCTCTCTGTAGTCACTTCTTGGACTTGGCTCATGGCCGGACTGGACACTTCGGTTTTGAAAAGATGTACGAAAGTCTATTACAACAGTTTGATTGGCCTGGTATGAAACTACATGCCCACAGGTTTGTAATTGAGTGTCAAGTCTGTCAATGAATCAAGCCATCGAGGCAAAAGCCCATGGGGCTGCTGAAACCGCTTCCCATTCCCGACGGTCCCGGAGAGTCCGTCTCTATTGATTTCACGGACATCGGTAAGTTGAGTGAGAACGGATAATCACAAGTGATGGTGATTGTTGACCATTTTTCCAAGTTCTTGAATCTGATTCCATTGCCACCTCACGCCCCAACTGACCTTGTGATCCGTGAATTCCACCAGGAGTACATTATGCAGTACGGGACACTGAAAACCCTTGTGAGTGGCTGGGACACCCGCTTCATAAGTACTGATTGGAAGGACTTCACTCCCAACTTCATGGAATCAAACTGAAGATGATATCTGGTCGACATCCCGAAGCCAATGGTTTGGCTGAGGAAATCGACCAGATGCTGACAGAGCTTCTCCGCGCTTTAATTATTCCTGGCCATGAACCCTGCGGCAAAGAGCTGTATGCGGTGAAGGGGTTGTACAACAACTCCATCCAGTCTTCCACCGGTATGACGCCGAGCAGGCTGCATTACAGTTGGAAGATCCACAACCCTCTCTCCTACTTGTTCCCTCTGGTCTGACGCGTGGCAGGCCTGGCTACAGTGCCAAATATGATTACTTGCTCAAAGTTGCTGTTGCAGCAATGACCAAGTGACAACATGCCATGATCCATCATGCCAACAAGAAACGCAGACCGACGACTTTCGAAGTGGGAAGTTATGTCTGGGTCAAGATGTCTGAATTTCAGAAGAAGAGGGGGTGTCACCCAAACTTCTCCCTCTCTACTAAGGTTCATGGGAGGTCCTGAAGGTGGTCAGTGATGACCAGTTCGGTCCATAGTTGCAGCGCACTGCTTCGATGCGCAATGCAGTCCGGTGCGCCGTGCGGGATGCGCTTGGGGACACCACACGCGCATGTGCGCGCAGCGCACCGAGATCGGTGGTGCACAGGGTTGCGCACTTTGCGCGGTGCTTTTTTTTTTTTCCGCCCTGGTTTCTTCTTCCATGATTTCCCTGGCCTCCTCCCAAGGCTCCTGCAAGAGTTTCTTATTGCTTATTGTCTGGCTGCATCTGGCCCTCCATATGATCCACAGAGTGGTCTTTCTCAACAGCTCCACTATTTCTCTGGCTTCCTCCTCCATGAGCTCCTCTTTGCCCATTGCTGTCAGTAGAAAGAAGTGGTTAGTTGGGTGCTCTGTCTCCAAGGTATCGTTCTATGTCTCTCTGCACCTTTCTCAGAGTGCACAGGCGCTTCTCCATTCAAGGAGGCAATGATTTACTGATTCCTATAGTGAAAGGATTTTACACAGTGAGTCCCCAAAAGGTCCTGGTTGCAGTTAACCCAGTAGGCTACAGTACCGGCAGGGTAGGCCTAGGATCTGTAGGATGAGGTCATAGGTAGGTAGCTACAGTACCTGCGAGCATGTCAAGTCCCAAAAGTTCAATCTTGCAGCACCCTCCCTACAAAAGTCGGGAACTTTCCCAAAATGGCAATACGGCAAAGGCAGAGGCCGCTGGAGGCTGGTACGGATTGAAGCAGGCACGAACAGCCCACAGCAACTATAAATTTTGGGCTAAAGTGCTGGAAGGCATTCAGTTGTTCATTTTGCAGAATTGTGGAAGCGCTACAAGAGCTTGTGGGATCAAGCAACCTGGACGAAGAAGGAGCGCAAGGGGGAGAAGTGCGCAGCGCCTGACTGGTATAGCCAGCCATGCTAGGCAAGAGGGGAGAGGTTGTTCCCCGGTGGCCATAGCCACCCAAGATCAGCAAGGCACACCGTAGTAGCATTCAGGGTAGATCCAGGATGTCGAGAGAGGAACAGTGCAAGAGGGAAAGAGAGAGAAGTAGACTATCAAAAGAGAGAGAGAGAGAGAGAGAGAGAGAGAGAGAGAGAGAGAGAGAGAGAGAGAGATGTCTCTTATACACATATAGATGTG
>BFEA01000320.1:5324-22184 GCA_003427395.1 Chara braunii | reverse complement strand
GAGCCTAGGTAGGCTGGCGCCGCCCATTTCTCCTGCAGTCTCAGGTTGCTGCTGCAAGTGCTGCTTCCCGGCACTCATGCGCTCAGGACCATCATATGGACCTAGAGAGACACTCCCCTCGTGCCTCCTCTCCTTTGATTGCAAAACTGTCAGAGGAAACCAAGTTGAAGAGTGGAATGATGTGGAGGTCATGGAGAACCGTGACAGCGATTCCATACAGCGTGATAGCGGGACCCGACATTCCAGCGAAACTGCTGGCGGTCTCAGTGGCACACTACCTGACTCGTGAGATTCTGAAGGGAGACAGCGATCTGGACTCAAGGGCGTTCGCCATTGATCTGGACAGATATTACAGAAGTGACTGCTCCAAGAGTGATATGGACGAGTAGGAAGATGAGGAGAAGGGACTAGGATCAGAACTGGCCCTTGGCCCGGGACAGGAAACCAGTGGAACTGTGGGGGAGTATAAGCTAGATGATTCTCTCACCACGGTGCTTCAAGACCCGTCGGGTGATGCGTCAACAAAGATGGATGCAAGCGACCAGGCCCCCTCCTAGAACTTGTAGACTATGATAGTACCCATGCCTCTTCCCAATAGCCCCAATGATGGAGATGGAAAACACAAGGGATAGTCATTAGGAGTTGGAACATTAATGGGCTCGGAAATATTATCGACGAAGAAGAAAGAATGCATGATATAATCAAAGGCCTTACCGTTCACACAAATAAACTGGCAGATATCATACTGCTACAAGAAACTCACCTCACCTTCTGCAGCGGGCCTCTATCTACCCTGGCCTATAGCCAGGGCCTATTCGGCTATTTGCCAGTTCAGCCTGTTGGACCAGGCCGTGTACTGTTTTCGGTCCAGTCCAGTCCTGCCCGGTACCACTGTCGGTACCAGGCGAGTCCAGGCCAGTCCAGTCCAGGCCAGGCCAGTCCAGTCAGTCCGGTGGGGGTATACCCCAGCTGCAGTCTTGGAGTACGTGATTCTTCACTTTTGCACATCTTGGAGTACGTGCGTGTTGAGTCTGCGTCAGAGTTGCACTGTCCCAGCTCCATCTCTGTTTCCTCCTTCGTCAACCCTCCTTCTCCATCCTGACGGACCGCCATCCCGGCGGGTCCAGCCCACTGGTATGAGAGCGGGAACGTTCCCCGCTCCCACCCAGCCTGGCCCCCACTTTGGAAAAACGGTGTAAACCCAACAGCGGGTTTTTGCGGTATTTTTCGAGCGTTTTCCGGCCAAACAGCGGGAGAAAAGGTGCAGCGGCAACGGAGTGACAAGGTGCTGACACGTGGAAGAAAAGAGAGAGGCATCACGACGCGTGCGTGCAAGCGGCAAGGCCAAGGCCACCGCACCGCCGCACACGCACGCGCCGCTCTCGGATTATCTTTATCAAGATTCGGGATGCATGCTACTGCTAGGGTTTGAACCTGAGGGAGCTGCTGGCCATGCGCGTGCGTAGTCATCTTTGTAACACACTGGCCACAGTGTGTCTATGACTTAGTAGTGCCGCACGCTGCTGTTGAAGAGGTGTTGTGCCAGCTATTTACCCCCCCCCGTAATGGATGCCGAGCACCGGCCAGCACGACAGCAGCGGGCAGGCACCCCCCTGTCTCTTATACACATCTAGATGTGTATAAGAGACAGGGCTTGGACACAGCCCGTTGCAACTTTGTATAGTATCTGACTCCATTTTCTGAAATTCGGTCCAACTCCCATCTTTTCCATGCTAGCTTCCATAAAGTCCCAGTTGACTTGGTCATAGGCCTTTTCGAAATCAAAGAAGAGTATAGCAGCGTTTATTTTCCTCTCCCTAATCTTCCTTACTGTCTCATTTAGNGAGGCGTTATACCAGCTATTTACCCACCCCCCGGCGGGGAGATACCGTGGCTGCTGCTGGTTGTGCCCTTGGCCATCTGCAGTGCCACGTGGCAGCCTGCTGTGGAGCGTGAAGACCCCCTGATCCTGTCTCTTATACACATCTAGATGTGTATAAGAGACAGCCCTCGTGGTGGGCGCCGAGCACCGGCCAGCACGACAGCAGCGGGTGGGCCCCCCCCATCACCCCCCGGCGGGGAGATACCGTGGCTGCTGCTGGTTGTGCCCTTGGCCATCTGCAGTGCCACGTGGCAGCTTGCTGTGGAGCGTGAAGACCCCTGCTAGATAGGGGGCTGCACTACAGGGAGATCTAGGTGGCTGGTCAAGATATCAGCCCACCCATATGATGATGATGATGATGATGGCTATTATTTCTTGTACTGCTGTACCAGCAGTTTGCCAGCAGTGAAGATCCCCCTGGCTAGGGGGCTGCGCGTCACAGCAATCAGGGTGGCCGATCAAGATCTCAGCCAACCCATGGTTATCCCACTATTTTATATATAGCTGCAGCAGCAGGCTGCCAGCATTGAAGGCCAAGATCCAGTGGATCTTGGTGATCTTGTTGCTCTTGGCCGACCAAGAGCTTGGTATATCACTCCCCACTAACCTACTCTCCCACCCCCTCTCTCTCTCCCCCCTCCACCTTCTCACCACTTTTTCTAACTCTACCACTACTCCCTTCTCCCACGTCCCTCTTCACTCATCTTCCACCATCTTTTTCTCTCCTCCCCTCTCCACTCACCATCTTCTACTAATCTCTTCTACCCCTCCCCACCTTTCCCATCCCTATCTCTCCCATTCTCTTCCCCTCCTCTCCCACCTTCTCTCCTCTAACTACAACCCCATCATTTCCCCCATCTCCCCCTTCACTCTTTTGCTCTCTCTCACCTATTTCTCTCTTTTCTCCTTCACTTTTTCATCCCCCTCCCCCCCAACTTCAAAATTTTTCTGTTTTTCATACTTTTCTTCTTTTTATCTTTCTTTTTTATTTAAATTTCCTCTTTTCTTCAAAAATTTGAATTCTCTTATCCTCTACTTCTTTTCTCATTTTTTCTGATTTATTTTATTTTTACTTTTTATTTATTCTGAAAATTTGAATTTTTCTGTGGCACCTCTATATCTGTTTAGGACTTAGTTATTTCAGCTCTCGCCGCACATTTTGACCCTGTGGGGGTAATGAAGTGCTGCCGAAATTTTCTCTTCTCTCTCTACTCTCTCTCATTTTACTTGGTCATATCTTTCGCTGGCACACTTTGACCCCATGGGGGTAATGAAATGTTGCCGAAATTTTTGAAAAATCCAACACTTATTTTTTTTTCACTCTTCACCTCCCCATTTATTTTGTTATTTTTTATTTTTTTAATATATAATTTGTGGTATTTTCTCTTCACATTTGTTTATTTATTTATTTAATTATTTTTATTATTTATTTTCTTTTATTTTGATCTTGAAATTTCACTGTTTATTTTATTTTTCTCCCCCTCCCTTCCATGGTTACCATTTTCTTTTCTTGATTAGGTCGCCGCTGCCCTACCCTAACCACCTAAACCCCAGATAGGGTTTTCTTAGGGGTTTTCTAGGGTTTAGGGTTCTCCTAACCCCCCTACTCTCCCGCCTCCTCATGTCGGGCACCAGGGACCCGAACGACTCCTCTCCCCTCGACTGGATTCGCGCCACCATCTCACGCACGACCCGCTGGTCCCGGGGCGAGCCGACCCACGACTACCCACTCCGCTCTCGCGGTCCCCTCCCTCTCACCGGTGGTCCCCTGTCCCCATACCACAACCGATCTCGCCCCCCACCTCCCACCATGTCTACCTCTCTTCCTCCACTACCCACGAACGTGACTATGGTTGAGGAGATCGTCGAGGCGCCCTCCCTCTCTCAGGCGCCCACCCACCCGACGGTCCAGGGTCAGCACTATGTGGACCCTGGGGAAATTCGCGTTGTTCTTGCGTCTCTCCTTGCACCTCTGCAAGCGCGACTCGATGTGCTTGCACCCCTGGAGAGGCAAGTCAATGCGCTCGCCCTTGAAGTTCACCGCCTCAAGGGTTCTCCTCATCGCTCTCCCCACCGCTCTCAGACTCTATCCCCTACCGGCTCAAAGTCGGCTTGCTACGACTCCCAAGACGGAGACATGGTGGTTCTCCTCCTCTGCGGGCCAGGCCCAACACTCCCCCTCCGCAGTGGTGAGTGTTACTGCCGCTCAGACCATACCGTCTGTTGCGGCACATCCATTGGCCCCCACCACTCCCGCCGCCCCTGCCGCTTCGGCCACTGCTGCATGTGTTGTCGCCCAGATACCGGTATCTGGCCAGGCAGTTTCATCTACCCACCCCGGTGTTGCTTCCCAGCTTCCTGCACCGGTCGCGGCACTATGGCCCGAAGTTCTTCCTCCTTCCGCTAGGGTACTCTCTCCGCCTCCTCCACCTTCGACCCCGCGCACCCAGCGGGTGGCTACCCTCCAGGCCACTGTGGCGCAGCTCCAGGCGGAGATTCTCTCCCCGAGACAGCCTCACCCCTCACAGGCTGCTCACCCTTCTTCTTCTTATACTTCCCCTCCCACCTTTGTCTTGCCGTCTCGTTTCCCTCAACCGGCTCCCCTACTGCGTTCCTCCATGACCGCTACGACACTCTCCGCGATGCGACCGACGTCTTAGATCGGGTCAGACGCAGTGGCGCGGGTCCCCCGCACCAACCGATCTTGAGCGTCACATCAGAGTGTTTCAGGACGCCCGCCTCATTTGCGATGAGGCACTCCTACCTGAGGTCATTTTGATCAACAGGTTTCTAGTCAACTCGACCTGGAGCGCCAGTCTCTCGGCGTTACAGTTCTGTGGAGTACGGCGAGGACGCCTCGGATAAGCTTCACCCTACCCTCGGGGACGCCCCGAGGACATCGAGCTCCGAGACGTCATCCAGTATCACTTGGACGACACTGTCCTGGTGGCCGAGCGCCTGCAGATGGCCATGTCCACCATGGGTCGTGCGCGCAATCGGGTTGCACAGGCTGACGCCCTCATATTCACGGTTCCTGAGATAGACCTCCAGCAGGGTTTTGTCCCTCCTCTGGGAGCTCTATCCCCTAAGGAGCGCGCCGCCCTCGAGGCTTGTCGCGGTTGCCTATGTTGCCGCCAGGATGGACACACCTCCTCACGGTGTCCATACCATGCCACTCTCGATCGGCACTATGCTGACATTTCTCATCAGCACTGATCTATGTCCCCCCCCGGCCCCGCTCGGCCAGCCCCACCCAGCTAGCCATGGTGCAGTGTACCGTTGAGGGCTCGCACGTAGCTGGCTTCCCGACTACCGAGTCGTGGTTTGCCCCTTTGGCTACCCACCAGAGGACCCCCAGGACATGACAGACGCAGTTCCCTCTGCCCCGTCGTCTGTCGAGGTACCGCCTGCCCACAGCAGACCGCCGCATCCAGTCCTCCCCCTCTGAGACTTCCGACGTGTCGTGCCATTCACACAACTCGTTGTATCTCTCAGTTGGTGACTCGCGATGACGTTGTGTTGTGCTTTATGGGACTCTGACTTTGTTCACCCTCGCGTGGTGGAGGAAGCTCGCTAGCTACCTCCGAGTCTCGTTCTCCTATCTCCGTTTCCCTCGGAGATGACAAGACGCAGCGCTTCTTCGAGCAGACTGTCATTGACCTCCACTTTTCCCTCACCCTCCAGCCATCGGATAGTACCCAGGCGCCTCAGCGCTACCGTTCCTCCGCATACTTCGACGGGCAGGAGACTGGGTATGACTTTATCCTTGACACTCTCTGGTCTCGCCGGTTCTGTGGCATAGGGGCCAAATGGGCGACGGAGACTCATTCTCAAAACGAAGTGTGGTCAGACCCATCGAGTCCCCTTCATTGGAGCCAAGGGCGACACCCCTCCCGACCTACCTCCCCAGGACCCTCGTTCCTCTGGGTCTCACTCAGACATTGCCTTCACTTCTCGTCAGTTTTCTTACTTCATACAACTGGAGGATGTCATGTTCTACTCAGTGAACGTCATGGATCTTCTTCGCTATGATCCACTCTGTCTCGAGGTTGAGTTCATCTCATCGCTTAAGAAATTTGGTCCACAGTTTCAATGTGCTGAGACGGGCGTGGTCCGATATAAACCTACTAGTTTATCGAGAACATTATCGAACGATGATTCGTGGCGGAGAGCCGTATGATGGGAAACTATCACGTGCGGTTCGGAATGCTCTGCAATCTTTCACCGTATGGATTTTCGGATATTTCAACAACTTCGTGCATGGGTCTTTCGTAGACACCCTACCTGGGGTCGACAAAGAATCAAGGATAAGTACTTCCCTGAGAATCTTAAAAATAAATCCAAAAATTTTGAATATCGTAGTCAAAGAAATTGGCGAACAATCACGTCCCTCCAACCCTTCCTCCATCTTCGCGGCCCCGATCTCTATATCCACCCCCCAGCCTACGGATACCTCCTAGACATCCCAGGTTCCTACGCTATTCATTGTCGAGTCCACCCATACGTCTTGTGCTGATGCAGGCATTGAGGAACTCATGCGGTTCACGACCGACTTCGAGCCCGCCGTTCGCGATTTGATTCGAGAGTACGGCGATGTTTTTCCCTTGTATTTCTCATACAACGGGATTCCTCCCATGCGCGGTGTTGAGCATTCTATCCAGCTCGTGCCTGACTATCGTGTCCACCATCAGGCACCCTACTGACTCCATTCCAGAGGCGACGGAACTCGAGCGTCAGCTTGAGGAACTCCTTTGATAGGGTTTCATTAAACCCATTAACTCCCCTTGGGGTGCACCCGTCCTCTTTGCTCGCAAAGCGGACGGAACTTTTCGCCTCTGCATTGACTACCGTGGTCTTATTCGTTACACGGTTAAGAACAACTATCCCATGCCTCGCGCGGATGAGTTGTTTGACCGTCTGGCAGGCAACCGCTTCTTCACGAAGATCGATCTTTGTAGCGATTACCACCAGATCCACGTAGCGACAGAGGACCAGCCGAATACCGCCTTTCGGTCGCGCTTCGGCCACTACGAGTTCACGGTGATGCCAGTCGCCCTCACCAATGCACCTGCCACCTTCCAGATGGGGATGAATGACATCTTCAGGGACATCCTTGAAGAATACGTTCTCGTATACCTGGACGACATCCTGGTCTATAGTCGTACCTTAAAAGACCATCTCAGACACCTCCGCGATGTCCTACAACACTTACGCAAGCATGGTTTCTATGCCAAGCTAAGTACCGCTTTGCCCAGAGCAAAGTGAACTTCCTAGGACACCATGTGTCTGACCAAGGTCTCCACATGGACGACGCGAAAATCACTGCTATTGCAGAGTGGCCCATCCCCACCTCTGCCAAGCAGCTTCGCAGTTTCCTAGGCCTCACGAGTTACTATAGTAATTTCATCCAGGGATACGCTAGGTATTCCTACGTCCTTACCTCCACCCTCCTCCGGGAGAACCCGCCGTGGTTTTGGACACCCCTGTGCGAGAACGTCTTTCGCGCCCTCAAGAAGGCGGTGACTTGTACGACAGTTCTTCTCCTCCCCGATTTTGATCTTCCCTTTATCGTCACCACCGATGCGTCAAAGTTTGCAGTAGGAGTTGTACTCTCTCGGGTGTTTTCCTCTCCTCCGAATTCACCTTATCTTCATGTTCCTCCTTTCCCCCCCTCTCCTGCTGATACTGCTTCTCGACTGACGCGTATCCTCCCACCACTTCCCTCCACTGACAGTCCTCCCATTACTTACTCCCGACCATCGTAGAGGATGGGACTGTCGAGTCTCGTGTTGGGGATTGCCTGATCGCTTTCTACTCCCGTCAGCTACTGCCTGCCGAGATAAACTACACTGCCGATGAACGTGAGGTTCTCGCAGTAGTTTATGCTATCCATCATTGGCGTCATTATCTGCACGGCGCGTCTTTCACGGTGCTCACAGACAACTCAGTTGTCCAGGCTTTCCTCACGAAGCCAAGCTTTCCCCTCGACAGGCACGTTGGTGGCGTGACTTATCTAAGTTCAGTTTCACCACTTAGCCCATCAAGGGTGAAACGAACCGCGTCGCTGATGCCTTGTCCTGCTGTCCTGATCACAATCAGGAACCCATCCATCTTGCTGCCATTTCCATCACCACTGTTGATCAGTCGGTGATCGATGCATATCGCACTCAGTAACGCCACTGCCCGGATTATCGCGTCATCCATGCGGCACTACGGAGTGGCAAGACCGTTCCCTCATACTCACTCGATAAGAACGGTCTCGTGTACTGGCATGACAGATCTGATCAGCTAGAACCACGTATCTTCGTTCCCTTCACCGGACAGCTCCGCGTCCAGGCTGTAGCGGACTTCCATGACCAGACAATTGTCGATCATATGAGCTTCCACAAGACGTTGGCTCGTGTTTGTCGCCTATACGTCTAGTCGAAGTCCAAGGACTTCGTCAAAGCCTCCATCCAGGAGTGTCCTGCCTGCCAGGAGGTAAACAGTGGAAACCACCTTCCGTATGGGTTACTTCAGCCCCTACCCATGCATGAGGGTCGTTGGCAATACATCTCGATGGATTTCGTTGGTCCCCTCCGCCCACCCACTGATCGCGGTCATGATGTTATCTTGGTCGTCGTCGATCGCTTCACGAAGCGTGCATATTTTGTCCCGTGCCGCTATCGCATTAGCGCTCGTAAGGTCGTCGACATCGTCTTTGACCGAGTCGTGAGAGATCACGGCCTACCTCAGAGCATCATCTCCGACCGTGACCCGCGCTTTACCAACACATTATGGCGACGCCTACAAGAGGTGTATGGATCCCAGTTCCGCTTCTCATCGTCTTACCACCCTCAAACGGATGGTCAGACTGAGGTCACCAATAAAACTCTCGGTAATATCCTCCGAAAGTTTATTAGGGATGACCAGCAGTGGGACTTACACTTAGCCCACGCGGAGATTGCGTACAACCACGTCGTTTCGCTAGCCACGGGGATGTCGCCATTCTATTGCGACCTCGACTACCACCCTCGCTTACCCGCAGACTTCCTACAACCATCGCGGTTGCACCCAGACACTCGTTGTCCTACGCTTGAGGATTGGATCGCCCACATGGCGACAATTATAAAGCGCGCACACAAGAGTCTAGCCGACTCCTAGACTTGCATGACCGCACGAGCGAACCGATCACGAATGGCTTATCCATTCAAAGTCTGTGACGATGTGCTTGTCGACGCACGCCACTTGCAACTCGAAGCGGATACGCTTCACAAGTTCAGGCTTCTTCGGTCCATGCCGCATCCTTTAGGCCGTCGGTTCTGATACTGTCGGTAGTCCGGTCAGCTTCCGTGTGAAGCTACCTGATTACCTTTGACAGGCTCGTGTACACGATGTTTACCCCGTCTCCTTGTTGTGTCCTTATCGCAGACCGTCCGAGCGTTTTGCCGGATGCCCTTATGAGCGCCCTCCACCTATCATGGTGGACGGTCACGAGGAGTTCGTCGTTTCTGACATCGTATCTCGCCGAGTTACCGACGATACCCCTCCACGCATCAAGTACCTTATGCGTTGGAAGGGCTATCCTGATGAGGAGGTTACCTGGAGCCCCTCGAGCACTTGGAGCATGCCCAAATGTTGGTGCGTGCATATGACCGTGCTCGTCGTGCTGAGACATCTTCTCCTACTCAACCGACTGACCCTTTTCCTCCTCCTCCGGCTGAGGAGATTGCCGAGGACGAGCCCGCTCCCTCCGAGGTCGTTCTTCAGCAGCAGACAGACGCCTCTGTGCGTCCACAACGCACTCGTCGACGCCCTCGGCGGCTCGACGATTGACACTTTGATCACCTACTATCTCCCTACTGACTCGCACCATCAGGTACTCCATCAACTTCTTTAGGATGTCAGCGTTTTGCGGCTCTGCTTCGACATCGACTAGACTCCTACTTCATCGACGTCATCGACCACTTCGATAACTTCAACTACCTTCTCGACTTCAACCATCTTATGGGCTTCATCTACTTTGGACGTGACTACTTCACGCCACCACCCTACCCTGTACATTCCCTTGCATCGATCGCATGATGGTTCTCACTTAGCTGGGTCTCTTTGAGTTGGGCTCTCCCTTGGTATCGCATAGGCATTGGGACTGTAGCGTTATCTTGGCTTCCCTGCTCCCAGATCTAGCTCCCTCCCCCAGTCGGTGAGTTGTGTGCATGTTTCCCTCACCCACTGCCCTCATCACCCTCGTGTCGGGTCTTGCGTGCCTTCAGTTAGGCATATCTCCACCCTATTCCACCCTTTTGTCGAACATTACCCGCCTTGATGGTCTATCTGTTAGGGTTATTGGTTTTGTTTCGCCACCACTCTCTCACCTTGAGCCCGATGACCTATCCCACCTTTATGTGTGATTGCCCTTAGGAGTTTCGATTCTTAGTTTGCATTCACCCCCTCTGAGACCATCCCACTCTTAGTGGTTCCGCGACATCACATTATTGCTCTTTTTCCTAGCACTGAGGTCATTGCCTCTAGGACTTTAGGATTGTGTCATGCTACATTTCAGTTTTTGTTGCTAGTTAGGATGTGTATACCAGACATTCGCTTTTCATTTGACATTATGTAGCTCAGGTTGCATCGCATGGACTCCGCATGGAGCTTGCTCCGCATCCCGGATTTCTCAGCTTTCTTTATTGGAGAGTTTCGCTGCTTTTGCGGATAGCGTGCTTATGGCTCTTGCAATCCATTACAGGGTTGAGGATCGTGCAGCGGGCCTTTATCTGCCCTGACCTACAGCCAGGGCCTATTCGGCTATTTGCCAGTTCGGCCTGTGAGACCAGGTTATGGCCTGACCCCACAGGCCGTGTACTGTTTTTGGTCCAGTCCAATCCTGCCCGGTACCACTGTCGGTACCAGGGGCCAGTCCATTCCAGTCCAGTCAGTCCGCTGGGGGTATACCCAAGTTGCATTCTGTATTTCGTGATTTTTCACTTTTGCACATCTTGGAGTATGTGCGTGTTGAGTCTGCGTCGGAGCTGCGCTGTCCCTTCCAACTCCATCTCTACTTCCTCCTTCGTCAACCCTCCTCCATCCTGACGGACCGCCATTCCCACGGGTCCGGCACACCTTCTCAGCAGAACACAACATTTCGAAAGCTCTTATCAAGGAAACTGGGAGGAATGAAAGGTGAAATATGGTCCTCAGATGATCATAAAGTACGAAAGGTACAACCATCTTGGTACCCAAATTGTCCCGCCTAAACACGGCAGGATCGATAGTGGGCAAAAAGGCGGACACGATAGAAGGCAGATGGTGCCTTATGGATGTAAAGTGGAAGGACGAGGAGTTCAGAGTAATCAATGTCTACTCACCAAACAACTCTTCAGAGATAACAACTTTTATAACAAACATTGGTCATCTGATTCCCCGTTTATCGCCCTGTATTTTGGCTGGGGATTGGAACGCAACTATAGACCTCACCACGGATCGTATATCTAGGTCCTCGGCTGGTCAGCTTATACAGGAGGCGCTGCCCATTCAAAAGCTGATGATGGACTACAATCGGAACCATACCGGACATTCCATCTGGGGACAAGAGCCTTCACATTGGTAAAAAAGAACCATGCCCACCATACCGCTTTCTCCTTCATTGACTATTTCCGGATCTCAGGGACACTAATGGGGACACCTAAAAGTGTCGAGATCTTGGCCTTCGCGCCGTGCCCAGGTCTGAACCACAAACCCATCGAACTAATAATCAACTTCGAACAATATGTTAAAAAAGGGTACAGCTTCCATAAACTCGACAATTCCTACCTACCCATACAGGATTGTTGGCAGAATTTGAAGTTAAGGATTGTTGGCAGAATTTGAAGGGCACCTATCTACCCATACAGGATCGATGGGAATGTTTTCAGGAAAGCTACTCCACATTATCACAGACGGTAGCTAGAATCTCAAGGAAATTAGCGACCGATAGGAAACAGAGGAAGCAAGCGTTGGAGGCAGCCCTAAAAATCGCAGAGACAAATCTGGTCGATAACCCCTCCTCAACACTCTATAGCGACATTTTTAAAAAGGCAAGAGAAGAACTCACTATGTGGAGATGGTGGGAACTAAAGGGACTACAAATACGAGCCAGAATGAACGAATATGAGCTAAGTGAGTCAATGTCAAAACACTTTTTCGCAAGAATCAAAGCAAACTCAAGGGCCAACGCGATAGAAGGTCTGAAAACGCTCTCAAATCCAACTGAAAAAGTGACAGACAGGGAAGGAATGTTGAACGTAGCAAAGGAATTCTACGAAGAGCTCTACCATACGAAGACTCCTATGACCACTCCGCCCAGCACCAGAGAGGCACAGACAAGGATGCTGCAATACCTCGAACAAACGATATCTGAAGAACAAGCAAAAGTCTTGGACAAACCCATCACCATGGAAGAACTACAATTTGCGGTCCAAAATATGAACAACAATAATTCTTCAGGAATTGACGGATTGACAAAAGAATTATGGGAAAAGTTTTGGTTGCTCTTAGGAGGAGATTTGTTAAACTTCTACAATGACAGTTGGCTCAAGGGGGGACTGGGAAACCTACTGAGTAGTAGTGTGCTCACTTTGTTCTAAAAAAAAGGGGAGAGAGAAGATATCAGTAACTATGAACCCATCTCGCTTCTAACACTTCCCTATAAGATCCTAGCCAAAGCTCTTGCCTTTCGGATCCTAGACCTGACAGACAAATGCTTTCACATGGATCAAACAGGTTTCATCCCTGGGAGATACATCTTGGATAACGTATTAGTAGCCAACAAAGTTAAAGAAAAAAGGATAAACACAACAATTCTTTTTTTCGATTTTGAAAAGGCCTATGACCAGATCAACTGGCCCTTTCTCAATGCAAGCATGAAAAAGATGGGAGTGGGCCCGAATTTTAGGAAGTGGGTGCGCATTTTGTATAATGACGCCATAGGGTGCGTCCAAGTCAATGGCAGTGTGCTCACTTTGTTCTACAAAAAAGGGGAGAGAGAAGATATCATGAGCTATAAACCCATCTCGCTTCTAACACTTCCCTATAAGATCCTAGCCAAAACTCTTGCCTTTCGAATCCTAGACCCGACAGACAAATGCTTTCTCATAGATCAAATAGGTTTCATCCCTGAGAGATACATCTTGGATAACGTATTGACCCTCAACGAAGTAGCCAACAAAGTTAAAGAAAAAATGATAAACACAACAATTCTCTTTTTTCGATTTTGAAAAGGCCTATGATCAGGTCAACTGGGCCTTTCTCAATGCAAGCATGGAAAACATGGGAGTGGGCCCGAATTTTAGGAAGTGGGTGCGCATTCTGTATAATGACGCCATAGGGTGCGTCCAAGTCAATGGTAGTGTGCTCACTTTGTTCTAAAAAAAAGGGGAGAGAGAAGATATCATGAACTATAAACCCATCTCGCTTCTAACACTTCCCTATAAGATCCTAGCCAAAGCTCTTGCCTTTCGAATCCTAGACCCGACAGACAAATGCTTTCACATAAACAGGTTTCATCCCTGGGAGATACATCTTGGATAACGTATTGACCCTCAGCGAAGTAGCCAACAAAGTTAAAGAAAAAAGGATAAACACAACAATTCTTTTTTTCAATTTTGAAAAGGCCTATGACCAGGTCAACTGGGCCTTTCTCAATGCAAGCATGGAAAACATGGGAGTGGGCCCAAATTTTAGGAGGTTGGTGCGCATTCTGTATAATGACGCCATAGGGTGCGTCCAAGTCAATGGCTTGCTTTTTGACTGCTATCCAATCTCTCGGTCAGTGCGCCAAGGGGACCCGCTGGCTCCCCCAATCTTCTTCTTCGTCATGGAAGCAATAGCCTCATTCCTACGCAAAGACCCCTCTATACACAGACTAACCGAGGTCAATGTAGGAACAACCCATCACCTACAGTTCCGGACAGTAATTATGTTTGCAGACGATCTCACGGTCCTTATAAGAGCTTCAGACTCGTCGTTCAACGCGTTAGTAAGAGCAATGGAAGCATTCAAATTGGCATCAGAAATGAAGATTAATTGGAAGAAAACAATCGGCTGGTGGCTATCGGAGGAGGAGATTCCCCAACGTTGAGGCCATGAGGCAGACATGACATGGGAGACACCGAAGACACCTACGCGATATCTAGGCGTCTTGCTAACAACGGATGGCTTCCACCCTCAAATGGCCCAAAATATCCTAGCCAAACAAATTAACAAACTGGGTAAATGGGTTAGTACATTCACATCATTGCTGGGCGTGCATTAGCCATCAACACATCTATTTTTTCAATGATGTGGTAGATAGCGTCAATCTGGACAGTTCTGGACCATACAATCAAGGAACTCAACCGTAAAGCAAGAGCATACTTGTGGTCGGGTGACCCCAACAAAGAGAATTGCATACCAAAGATAGCACGGCATTACATCACAAGGAAACCAGCCGAGGGAGGTCTTGGTATCATAGACCCCAAACAGGAAACCAAAGCCTTACAAGTTAAATGGATAGTCAAACTACTAACTAAACCTGGTACGGCATGGAATAAACTGGCCTTGGATAGCATCAACGGCTTAGCACCTACAGCCACACCAGCAAATATGCCCGGCCTGTTCGGGTAATGACCAAGGAATGGAGTCCAAGTACAGGGCGCAAAAATCAACGAAGAGGAACCGATCCAAATGAAGCCAGACCCCCAACACCATATTGGACTGCGTTGCTGCAAATATGGCGGGAAGTCATGCCAAGGAAAGTGGGTAGACCCAAATCCAAGGAAGAGGTACTGAGGCAACCCCTGTTTGGTAATCCGTGGGTGAGGGATGAAAGTGATCACCAACTATCCCTCAAGCCTAGAGGAAGGAGATGGCTTTCATGGATCAAACATGCAGTTTGGAAGGTGAGCCATCTATGGAACGAGGAGAATAAGGATTGGGTGACAGAACAGGAACTTGCCTCCCAGCTCAAAGGATGTCACCGACGTGACGAGAATCAACAATCCATTATCAACTGCATCCCAGAAGGCTGGAAGGAGTTGTTGAGCGAAGGCTCAACTTGGAAATCGGGTGAATGGGGAGTGACGGTGCAGGATTTAACCCCCGCAAGGGCCTATCAATTCTCCCATAAGCAGCAAGGGTCGGATACCCTGGCAGTGTTCACCTCCTTCCCAATTACCCCCTCCACGCAAGGCCCTCCATCTATCCTGAATAAAGAGGTGGAAAGAACAATCCTAAGCCCTTTTGTACAGAAAAGTCAGAGTATTGGGGTCATGGCCAAAAACAATCTTCAGAATGGATACGGCGATTCAAGACTTGGAATTTGATCCAGCAGAGTGGGCTTCGACACCAGACAGAACTAGAAGCCTCAAAACTAATGTTGCCATTCAAGAATACAGAGTCAAACTGGGTTACAACCTACTCCTTAAAACAAAGGATCCTGACCCTATGATTAAGAACAGATGGCAGAAGCTAATAGGTCAGGATGCTAATCAGATACCACAAATGCCATGGAAAAAATTCAATTCAATTCGTCCAGTCAAAATCAGAAGCCTCCAATGTCTCATCTCATACGTAGCTCTACCGGTTAACCAGTGGCTACACATCAGAAGAAGCAAGAATGACCCTACGCGGTGTGTTCAGAAAATGAACCAGAAGATATGCTACATTGCCTGATACGATGTAGAGAGGCGACCGAATATTGGGCGAGGGCCTCGGATCTCTGGGACTCCCTGTTCTCAACTCCCCTCCCTGAACACCCCATCCAACTCCTCTTATGGACTAACATCCCAGCTCAATTCGACAAGACAGAGAAAACGTGGCTTCGAATGCTCAGAAAGGTAATGCTTTGCTCCATCTGGAAGGAAAGGTGTTGTAGAACCATTGAGGGACTCTCAACTCCAAGGGAGAGAGTTTGGGCGGAGACAAGGACTTTGATTCAGGCAGAGATCCTTTTGTAAATGGCACAAGACGAGAGTCCATGCCAGATGATGAAGAACAACAGAGAAGAATCAAGACGAAATTTACTAAGGTGTGGCTTGCAAGGGGCAACGTGGCAGAGATAAATGTCTCTCACATACGATGGAAAGACTGGCACAACTCAGAAGCAGGGTGGAGAAGACAGAGATTCCAGCCAGCAGAAGGACAAGATCCATCACAGGTCACATAATATTGAAGGGCGAATTCCGGGACTGTAACTTCCGTAGTTTCTCTTACCTTTCTTGCTCTTTATTAGTCATCCGACAGGTTTGGGCAATGGACCTGAGAGGAAAGGTGGAAGTAAGGCAAGCTGACAGTCAATCCTTCGTTATGCAGGAGTAATCAATGCTGGTCAGGGTTCCTTCGGCCAGACGGAAGGAAGTGTGAGTGTGTTTTCATGATGTAATATTTTATTCTGACTTGCCAGTGGAAAAGGAACTGGACTGATGCTCCCCAGAATGGAAATGGAGCCAGGGCCATAAGGACCTGTTTAATTAAAAAAAAAGAAAAAGAAAAAGAAAAAGAAAAGAAAAGAAAAGAAAAGAAATCCAGAATGCAAAATCACATTGAAAGCCAGAAAGTCGAACACTGTCCACAAAGGCGATATATTTTATTGTGACTTGCCGGTGGAAAAGGAACCGGACTGATGCTCCCCAGAATGGAAATGGAGCCAGGGCCATAAGGAACTGTTTACTTAAGAAAAAAAAGAAGAAAAGAAAAGAAAAGAAATCCAGAATGCAAAATTACATTGAAAGCCAGAAAGTCGAACACTGTCCAGGAAGGCAATATGCACTGATATTCCACCAACGGAGAACCAAAGCAGCGAATCGAAATGTCAATGAGAGCATACTCTCGCCACCGCCAACACATGTATCCAGAGCCCTTCCTCCTACTTGGCGCTCAGTGCCCGGACTACGATCACACAGCGACAACTCAGCTTACGAATTGACAATGCATCCTGTTGACGTCAGCAGCAGGAACCGAAGTACATGAAGATGTCGACCCTG
>BFEA01000319.1:1770473-1780504 GCA_003427395.1 Chara braunii | reverse complement strand
GGGAGCGGGGCTATGGTGCGGGAAGAGGAGCGGGAGGAGGGGGAGGAGGAACGGGGGGGAAAGCAGGAGGAGCGGGAGGAGGAGCAGCAGGAGGAGCGGGAGGAGCAGCAAGAGGGGGAGCGGGAGAAGGAGAGGGAGGAGGAGAGGGAGGATGAGCGGGAGAAGGAGCGGGAGCGGGGCTATGGCGGGATCTTTGTCACGTTGTTTGGCGGAGGAGGAGCGGGAGGAGGAGGAGGAGTGGGAGGAGCGGGAGGAGGAGGAGGAGTGGGAGGAGGAGGAGGAGTGGGAGGAGCGGTAGGAGGAGCGGGAGGAGTAGTGGGAGAAGGAGGGGGAGAAGGAGGGGGAGGGGATTCGGGATGGGGTTGCATCTCACAGCCCCTTACTCCATATTCTCCTTCTCATTTTGCACATTCGAAGGCTGCTCAGTTCATGCACACATGAAACTGTTGAAGTGGCCCTGCCTGGGCGCGTGCGCGCGCGCGTGTGTGTGTCACACACACACACACACACAGAGAGAGAGAGAGAGAGAGAGAGAGAGAGAGAGAGAGAGAGAGAGAGAGAGAGAGACTCTCTCTCTCTCACACACACACAACCTCCTGATCACTCGGAAACAGTCTGCCACAGTCATGTTTTTTTTGAGTGTATACTACTGTATAGCGAATATGACGACAAAAAAAATAAAATGAAACCCGAGCAGTGTAACAACAACAGCCACGCCCCCCTATTCGTCTGTCTCCTCTGCCGCAGTGTGGCTGCGGCACGTCCACTTGTTGACTATAATTGTCGCATGTTTTCATACGTATGCCAGCTACAGACAAGACAAAATTAGTTCTAACAGAACACACTGACAAGTGGATCAAATATCTTGGATTACCCAAAACTTCAGTAAGTGATAGGGATGTGCAGGACCTAGCTGAAAAGGTGAGATCAGAACTGATGAAAGGATTTCACGCTATTTCAGTCTCCCGAGTCCGGATCCCAGAGTCCCATTTGTTCCCAGCCCCACGGGTCCCAGTTGGTGCCAGTTCCAGGGGTCCGGGTAGGTCCCAGTTCCTCGGGTCCTAGAGGTCTGTAGGATTCCGGTAGGGTCCGGTAGCCGAAGAGTTGTAGGTCGGTAGTAGTCTCGGGTCCTAGAGGTCTGTAGGATTCCGGTAGGGTCCGGTAGCCGAAGAGTTGTAGGTCGGTAGTAGTCAGGCCGTCTCGGCAGAAAAAGTCCAAAGTCCCAAAGTCCAACTTTGCAGCAGCAAGATTTGTGACCGCCTCTGCGCCATCAGTTAGCGCATGAACACTGCACTGGCGCTCGATCCCGACGCCACCACGGTCTCATCCGCTCGCGCGGCTTCGCCGAGATCGTCCCAAGTCTAGACGCGCCCACACCTGGCCATTTTCTTTTTTGTTCACAAGAGGCCACCCACAACTGGCCCATCTTTTTTTCACCACAATTGCCCCCAACCTGGCCCAGGGCCATCCTCCCATCACCTGGCCACACATGACCAGGTGGGATATGGACTAGCCAGACTTGCCCGCAGCTGTCGGGTTGGGCCGGGGCCAGCTGGGCGCGGTTACGGCCAGCCATTTGCAGGCTCTGTCCCCCACCCAACGTTCGTGGATTATGGGCTGAACGCGAACACAAGCGCTAACCTAGCCAGTGCGAGGCATAGGGCCTCGATATGCCCTACAGGGCCTAATCTTCACACAGGCGGCCGCCCTAAGTGAAGGCAGGCACGACCAAGGCCCTACAGGCCATTTCAGGGTCACTACGCAACTGGGGAAATTCAGGCAGTTGCGCAGCGCCAGTCGGTTGGAAGCACCCAGGCCCAGGCTGCCTTTCATTGCATGTAACTGAGGCAGGCCCTGGGCCGGATACACAAAGTGGACCGAACAAAGGCTAAGGGCAGTTGGGTGCTGGGAACCGTCACAGGCCCTGGGCCTGTCTCCTTCGGACTGAGGCTCAGCCTCCCTGGGCCTACCGGAAGCTTCTAGGCCGGGGCCCAGTACCGCAGCACAGCACGCAGCAGCAGGCCACTTCGATATAGGGAAGGGCCTGCCCACGCATTGGACATTTGGGCACTGGCTGCTTTGTGCGCAAGTGCTGCTGCGCTATCACCTGCCAGGCTCACGCACTCACGGGCGAGCTGGAAGGAGCAGGCAGCCATAGCCGAGCTGCGCTGCTGTATGCTGGATGGGGCGCATGGTGGTCCTTGGGTGCAAGTGGCATCTGTGAGCTGGGGAACGAGGCTGTGAGTGATACGAGAGACATACCTGGTGCTTGATGCGTGCGGCATTGGCCGAGGTCTGCTCGTACTTGGGAAGTTGTTGATGTCATCATCGGCATTGTAGTCTAGGCTAGATAGGATCTGCCATTCGTAGTCTGGATGCCGAGTGCCGGATAGGATATCAACATTGGTTCTTCGTTGATGATGATGAGACTATTCCAGCATTGTCAATTATGAGCTTTTGGTGTGCTCTTATTTGGTGAAACTCGTGATGCAATTCTGCTTTTGGTTCGAGGTCACGATTGTCTGGTCTCATGTGTATGATGCTGTTTGATTGCTGAAGTTCGCTATTGCTCATCTTCCTTGCAATTTGGTATCGGAGCTGTGGTTCGGTGCGCTAATTTTGCGCTATCTTCTGCCTAATGCGGTACATGCACGCGGTGTGTACGGCGAGTGACCGTGCCGTGGGACGTGTGTAGTGAGGAGGGCGAAGATAAGTAGGCGACCCAGGTGGAGAGGGGTTCGCCAGGAAGGCTGTGTGGTGATTATTGGGTGTTCGCAGTGTGATGAGAACTATCCGGTGTGTGATTGATGCTAAGGTGGAACGGTTGTGCAATGCTGGTTGTGCCGAAACAGCAATTGGTCATCACAATCAACATCGGTCATCTGGTGAGAATATCTGTGATTGGGGGCAACTATTTTTAGGTACGTTGCACCTAACCTTATCTACCTTCTTCGACACTTCTTACCATGAGGATGTGTGTTCTGTCTTGAGAGTCCTCTCATGTGAGGAGTCATGTGCGCTCAACCTTGAGAGTCGTCAGCCTTCACGCGGAGCATCTGGAAGGAGAGGGCGGAGCTATCTGAAGGGCCCTGGACGAAGCACCGGGTCACGGTCACCATGCCAACCCACCGGGAGTAGAGCACGCATGCTTTGCTGCTTTGTCCTTTGTCTGCTCACTGCGCTGTAGAGGGGTTCTGAAGGGCAGGCCATCCCTAGGGGACAGACAAGACCGGGCGTCTATAAATAAGCACCGGCGGGGTACCTTCCATTGGCTGTGATCGTCGTCCTGTTGCGACATTAAAGAATTCCTGAGGACTTCGGGGGCCGTCCATCATACGCCATCTGCGTTCCACCTCACCTACGTACCCATCTAGTCTTTCACGCCTCCAAACTCCTTCCTTTTGTAGAAACTGATGAATTTCCTTCAAGGAGATCAATGCTGCCCCCAACCATGGTTGGATATGTGAATATCGATCAGATCGTGGAGCGCAGACTTATGCCTGTACCTAAGCCTCGTGGCAGAGGAAGACTGTCAAAACCACAGATGCAATTCCGGGTTGCTTTCAGGCATCATACGAATCCGAAAGAGGATCGGTGGTTCACCAGAGAGGAGCTGATGAAGACAGCACTTCAAGTGGTATCTCATTATGAAAGAATGCTGAAGGGGAGACAGCAGGTGCCGGATTAAGGAATTCTCGGAGGACTATCGAATCAGAGGGGGAGGAAGTGCACAGCATGAGGCCCTTGGCCTAGTATGGAAAGGGCCTGCGCCCACAGGAAACTGTCTGCGCCCGCCCTAAGTGAAGGCGGGCCCTGAGGAAAGTCGAAGCCAGAGAAGGCTGGACTGAGGTCCTTGAGCGAGGGACAGGGATGTGGAAGTTGAGGTATGGGCAGTGTAAAAGGGGCTTACCTGCTGATGATGAGTGGGCCGTAACTTCAGAGTCTTTATTTGTCATTGGGGTGCTGTACTTCATGGAAGACCTGTTGTAGTTTAGGAGTCCAGATTGATAGGTGTTGTCTGATTGTAGTCTAGGCACCTGTGCCATGTAGGAGAGCGACATTGTGGCCATTGGTGTTGGAGGCGAGAAGAGGGCTTTCAGTATCGATTGGCTTCAGTGCTTTGCTCTTTCTTATTTGGAGTATCACGTGGTGCAATCTGCCCACAGTTTGTGGACAAGTTATCTGGATTTCTATGGAATGCTGCAATTTGGCTTGTTGGCACTCACGTTGCTCATATTCCTTTTTTTATTTTTTATTTTTTTGTTTTTTTGTTTTTTAAAGCAAACATCAGACGACGGGGTGTGGGGGGACTGCTGATACGAGAAGACTGCCCCTCTACTGTTCCCCCTCTTGGATGGCTCCGTTCCATTGGTGGGAGCTGCACCTGCTGGAAACCAGGTCCAGCGTCCCTTCACAGTATACTTGGAAGCCAGAGTATCATGTTGTACTTATAGTTATGTCATTGTTTGAGCACTATCTATCCAGTTGTAACCTATGGTGGCCGTTTGTTACTCCCTAAGAGCTCTCTGTAGTCTTCCCCCATACATGTTGTATCTCAGTGGTTGCAGTTGCCTCTGCTGGGGCAGTGTGTCCATCAGGCCTTGTCATGTCGTGGCTGCTGTTACCCAATCACATGCTTATGCATTCCTTGCGTCTCCCTCCCTCCTAAAGCCGGGGTCTCCTCGTCCTTGGTCATGTCCGTGCAGGCATCCTGTATCCTTTTCCCTTTGGCTCTCGCATGATGTACCGGGTGATCCCCTCACATCGCATAATCCGGGTCCGCTGCTGCTGCTGGGCCGGGTCTGCTGCCTCAGCCAGGCAGGAATAGGGGAGGGGGGAGGGGTGGGGGGTGCTCATATCCCTTGCAGTAGGCTAGAGTAGGGAAGTAATATATAAGAACACATCATAGCTTCGGGCTACTACTCTGTTGTTGTATTGATTTGTCAGTATGAGGAGACTTCAGTGTTCAGTGTGTTCTTGGATTGGTGTGCTCTCAGCCTTGTGGATCTACTTTCAGCTGGGTCTACTCGTGCAAGGTCTTCCATGATGCCCTTGCTGCTCAGCTTGTTTTTTATGTTCTCACATGCTGGTTCTTCGCACGGTTGGTTTTCTCAGTTCAAGATCTGCCAGGTAACTAATGTCCAAGGTGCCAGTTTCCTGGTCAAAAGACATAACCATGTCCAAGGTCCAATTCTTTTCCCTTTGCTTGTCCGGTCATTTCAGATTTGTCCTGACTTGATTGCTTTAATTTTCTTGACCCAATTCCATTTTGTTTCACTTCTTCACATTTCAGTCTAGGGTTATATGGACGGAGGCTAAGTTGCAGGAGGTGAGGGAGTTCCTTGACAAAAAGGCAGCTATGGAGGAAGCTTTGTCAAAGCTCCAGCAGCAATTGGAGAAAGAAAGGAAAGAGCATGAAGAGGCGATGGGAGATATCGAGCGCAAAGCTGTTCAGGAAAAGGACAGAATGAAGAAGGAGCTGGCTCAGAAAATCAAAGAAACAAAGTTGGCGATGATGAAGCTGACAGAGAGTCAGCTTGACATTGTACGTTTTGTTGTGTAATAGCACTCCCCTTCTGTAACCCTGATGCATTTGTCATAGTTTGTCCGTCACATTGATCATGTGGCTTCTCAGGGCTGCGAATAACATCACAATATTTTGCTTGTGCGCTGTCTTTCTTGTCACGTTATCTTGGGGACATCACAATTTATCATACGCTGTTATGTCGTATATCCATGGTTCGTTCGTCAAATGGTGGTTTTTTTCTTGCCTTTCACCACTGTTACTGGTGGCAATCTTCTCTAGTCTGCGATGCCAGACAGTTTCATGGAGGTACGTCCATATCCTGTACAGTCCGTCGTGCTGTATTAATTTCCTGCCCGTTGCTGGCATACGGTGGCTATCTTCATTTGGCTGCCGCTTTCACACAATTCAGCGTCAAAGTCCATCAAACAAACCAATCAGCACACAGCCTTCTCTCTCATATTTGATCCCACCGAGCTGCTGTTCAGTTATCTTGTAGTTTTTGCCTCTGTTTTCTCGAGGAAATCTGCTATCAGGAAGCATCCATGCAGGTGCTTTTGTGCAGTCAATTTACAGTCTTTTGCAGTGGGACTGTCATGGCATTCCCCTAACCCTGCCATACTGTCACGATGAACTACACATTTACTGAAAAGCTTGCCGCATAGCCTGTTCCTCATTCCGTCACCTTCAGCTGTTTGCTGGGTGCACTGAAAACCCTTCACCGTCTGTCCTGTATTTCCTTGCCATTGGAAGTAATTGATTTATTGAATCACCAAACAAGTACTAATGTGTAATGAAATGAAGCTCGCATCATCATCATCATCATCATGCATGAACTTAGGATGCTCAAATGAATGATAACCCAGATAGAGATAGCAAAACTGTCACATGACAAGACAACGGGAAGAAGAAATGTAGGGAGGAATAACCCCCAGGATGGAATCAATGCATACAAAACTCCAAGAGGTAATCGTCAAATATAGTATTCAAGTCTCATCCTCCCTCTTGCTGCTCCAGGCTCTCCTCCTCCTGAATCGCCACCTCAAAATGTTGGCATCCTATCTTTCACTACTGGTGGCCTCTCATTCTACGCACGCCACCTTGCCAGAAGTCAACGGCATGCTCCAAGGTTATTTCACTCTCACGCTGGCGTTCCAACGCTACGTAGTGCAATCGATATCAACATTGAATGTGAGAATGCCGAGTCGTTTGCCGACCATTTCAAGCAGTGCACTGCCTTCAAACGACGAGGATGCTTTCAGCCTGAGGAAAATTGGACCAGCATGTCCTATTCACAGGATTTGAGTGACTCAGCGGGATATGCCAAACAGGAGTTAGGGTAAGGGTCGGGAGACTGGATCGGTAACCAAGCGGGAACAAGTAACTCCCACAGCTGAAACAACGAAGCCCCACTGAAATCCTGAAGCTCAGAACTGCAGATGGTGAGAGACCACGTGACGTGATGAAGCGCTTACGAAGGAAAAACGTTTCAACTTTAAGTTCTTGCTTTTTTAAATTTTCAATCATTTTTTTTGATAGGTCAGGAGGGAAACCGTGAACAGACTGAGGTTCATGGAAGACCTCGCGAGGCATCCACAAGGATGAGCCCTTTTGAGTACTACTTAAGAACGGTGAGCGTATGGCACTATTCAGATTGAGCAGTCGAAGGTCGCAGGTCTGTAGCTGGGATGCGCGAGCTTGATGATGCAGTTATGCTGTGAAGTTAAAACCTCTAAGGGCATACTCACAGGAGGCCCTGAAAATCGCAAAATCGTGAAATGAGTGGCCGGATTGAGTTCTTGTAAACGAAGGACTCGATCTGGCCACTCATTTTGCGATCTTGCAATTTTGAGGGCCTAGTGTGTCGTAGACTGTCGTAGAGTAGAGTAGAGTAGAGTAGAGTGTCGTACGACACTCTACTCTACTATACTCTATGACACTATACGACACTCTACTCTACTCTACTCTATTGTACTCTACTCTACTCTACTCTACTCTACTCTACTCTACTCTACTCTACTTTACTCTACTCTACCCACTCTACTCTGCTCTACTCTACTAAACTCTACTCTAAGACACTTTACAACACTCTACTCTACTCTACTCGACGACACTCTACTCAACTCTACGACACTCTACCCACCCTACTGTACTCTACTTTACTCTACTATAATCTACTCTACTCTAAGACACTCTACAACACTCTACGACACTCGACTCTACTCTACGACACTGTAGGACACTCTACTCTACTCTACTCTACAACACTCTATTGTACTCTACAGCATTGTAGGACACTTTACTATACTCTATGACACGGTACTCTACTCCACTCTACGACATTCTGCTCTACTCTACGACACTCTAGGACACTCTTCTCTACTCTACAACACTGTATTCTACTCCACTCTATGACACTCTACTCAACGACACTCTACGACACTCTACGACACTCGATAACACTCTACTCTACTCTACTCTACTTAACTCTACTTTGCGACACTCTACTGTACTTTACTCTACTTTACAACACTCTATGACACTCTACGACACTATACTCTACTACACTATACTCTACTCTACGACACTTTACGATGCTCTACTGTACTCTACTCTACTCTACGACACTCCACTCTACTCTACTCTGCTCTATTGTACCCACTCTACGCTATGCTCTACTCTACTACACTCTACTCTACTCTAAGACCCTCTACAACACTCTACTCTACTCTAATTGACGACACTCTATGACACTCTACTCTACGACACTCTACGACACTCTACCCACTCTACTCCACTCTACTCTACTTTACTCTACTATACTCTACGCTACTCTAAGACACTCTACAACACTCTACTCTACGACACTACTCAATAATACTCTACTCAATAACACTCTACTCTAATCTACGACACTCTACTCTACTCTATTCTACTCTACCCACTCTACACTATGCTCTACTCTACTCTACTCTAAGACACTCTACAACGCTCTACTCTACTCTACTCTACTCTGCTCTACTCTACTCTACTCTACTCTACTCTACTCTACCCACTCTACTCTACTCTACTCTACTTTACTCTACTACACTCTACGCTACTCTAAGACACTCTACAACAATCTACTCTACGACACTCTACAATACTTTACTCTATGACACTCTACTCTACTTTACTTTATTTTACTCTACTCTACTTTACGACACTACTCTACTCTACTCTACTCTACTCTACTCTACTCTACTCTACTCTACGACTACTGTACTCTACTCTACGACACTCTTCTATACTCTATGACACTGTACGGCACTCTACAAAACTCTACTCTACTCTACTCTACTCTACCATACTATACTCTATTCCACTCTACTCTTACTCTATTCCACTCTACTCTACCCACTCTACTCTACTCTACTCTACTCTACTCTACTCTACTCTCCTCTCCTCTCCTCTACTCTACTCTCCTCTCCTCTCCTCTACTCTACTCTACTCTACTCTACTACACTCTACTCTAGTCTAAGACACTCTACTCTACGACGCTTTATGACACTCTACGACACTTTACGACACTCTACGACACTCTACGACACTGTACGACACTCCACTCTACAGTACAACACTCTACACTACTCTACAACACTCTACTCTACTCTGCAACACTCTGTTCTACTCTATGACACTGTAGGACACTCTACTCTACTCTACAACACTATTCTACTCTACGACATTGTAGGATACTCTACTCTACTCTACGACATTCTAGTCTACTATACGACACTCTAGGACACTCTACTCTACTCGACAACACTGTACTCTACTCCACTTTACTCCACTCTACTCTACTCAACGACACTCTACGACACTACTTTACTCTATGGCACTCTATAACACTCTACTCTACTCTACTCTACTCTGCGAAACTCTACTCTACTCTATGACACTCTACAATACTCTAGGACACTCTACTCTACTTTACTCTACTCTACTTTACTCTATTTTGTGACACTCTACTCTACTCTACTCTATGACACTCTACTCTACTGTACTTTACACTACGACACTCTACTCTACGACCACTCTACGACACTCTACGACACTCTACGACACTCTACGACACTCTACGACACTCTATTGTACGACACTCTACAACACTCTACAACACTCTACTGTACTCTAGGACACTCTTTTGTACTTTATGACACTCTACGACACTCTACTCTGCTCTACTCTACTCTACTTTGCTCTACTCTACTCTACGACACTCTATGGCACTCTACAAAACTCTACTCTGCTTTACTCTACTCTACGACACTATACAACACTCTACTCTACTCTACGACACTCTACTCTACTCTATTACACTCTATTCTACTCTACTCTACTCTATTCTACTCTACACTATTCTTCTCTACGACACTCTACTCTCCTCTACGACACTCTACTGCAATCTACTCGACAACACTCTATTTTACTATATGACACTCTACGTTACTCTACTGTACTCTAC
>BFEA01000319.1:1738518-1764336 GCA_003427395.1 Chara braunii | reverse complement strand
CTGTTGCTCGCTTGTAGCAGCACCGTTGCTCCTCAGGCCGTCAGTGCGTGGCTCCCCTCGTCGTCGGTGCGTGGCTCGCAGCCGCGCTGTTGCTCCCCAGGTCGTCGGTGCGTTGCCCCCCTCCTCGCCGCCCCGCCACCTCCTCCCTGCTGCTGGACCATGCACAAGTTGTGCCGTCGCAGGATGACGGCGCCAAAATTCGAAGCGCTCCAGAACTTTGAAAGTAGGGAGCGAACCTTGCCACCTGTTGTGGTTTGGTTCACCCCGTGTTGTTTTAATGGGAGCGAAACTCGACATCCCGTTTGAAAGCGGTAACTCATCCAAACATGGGCTGTGGTGCAGCCGCCAAGAGGCAAGAGCAGCGTGTGAAAAATTTGAAAGAAGGTTCCTGCTTTTTTTTTCAGGAGCACCTCGACTTTTTCTTTTTTTTTCAGGCAGGCCGACGGCGGGACTTGACGCTTCTTGCGTGCACCTTCGACTTTTTTAAACGGGTGGACATTTCGTGCAGGGATTGGGGGGGGGTGGGGGTCCTCATGGGTTGTCCTGGGTTTGTGGGTCGGGTGACCCAGGCCTAGCACTCACCCACCTGTCACCCACCCACTCGGGTGACCCAGGCCTAATGTTGACCCACCTGTCACCCACCCAGGCTACCTGGCCTTGACCCGCCCCATCCCACCCAGGTCACCTTATGAAGACCCGCACCTGACCCAATGTCCTCGTGGGTGGGGTGGGTGCAGGTGGGTGCGGGTCTGGGTACCCGGTGCTCATCTCTGCCACACACGCATGCACTTGCGCACATAACGTAAAAACTCAACAAGTAAGCACGGGGCATGCATACATGCAAGATGGGCTGATCACAAACATATCCAGAGAACACAGCAAACAAAGTCTGAATCTGAATCTTTAGCTGCAAAAACATCAATGGGACAATGGACAGGATTTTCTCAGAAAAGTGCAGAGTTCTTGCACATCACAAAACAAAAACGATGCTGCGAAGGTAATGGCTCCCCAAACAAAACACTCAAAGATAAAGGGAAAAAAAGGCTCGGCGGCGTATGATAGGGGAGTTCCTTATTCTTTTTCTTTCTTTTGTGCTTTTTTTTCTTTTCTGTCTTTGCGGGCGAAGCTGCAACGGGTCATCTAGTTCTACTATACTTTACCCTACTCTACTCTACTCTACTCTACTCTACTCTACTCTACTCTACTCTACTCTACTCTACTCTTCTATATTCTACTCTACGACATTCTACTATACTCTACACTACGACACTCTACTCTACTCTACGACGCTCTACTTTATGACACTCTACTCTATGACACTCTACTCTACAACACTCTATTCTACGATACTCTACGATAGTCTATGACACTCTACGCTACTCTACGACATTGTACGACACTCTACTCTTCTCTACTTTACTCTACTTTACTCTACTTTACTCTACTTTACTCTACGACACTCTACGACACTCTACTCTATGGCACTACTCTACGACACTCGCATCTACTACACTCTACTCTATGACAGTCTACTCTAAATTACTCCACTCTACGATACTTTATTCCACTCTACTCTACTGTAAGGAAAATGAGCAATATCGAACTTCAAAAACCAAGCAGCATCATACACATGAAACAAAATAGTTGTGACCTCGAACCAAAAGCATAATTGCAACACGAGTTCCACCAAACAAAAAGCACAGCAAAAGCTCAAAAGTGACAATGTTGGAATAGTCTCATCATTATCAACAATGAACCAATGTCGACATCCTATCTGGCGCTCTGCGCCCAAACTACAAATGGCAGATCCTATCTAGCCTATCTACAATGCCGCTGGTGACGGCACCAACTCCCCAAAGTACGAGCAGATCTCGGCCAATGTCGTTCACATCAAGCACCAGGTATATCTCTCGTATCACTCACAACCTTGATCCCCCACTCACAGATGCCACGTGCACCCAAGGACCACCATGCGCCCCATCCAGCATAGTGCAGCGCAGCTCCGCTATGGCTGCCTGCTCATCTAGCTCGCCTGTGAGCGCGTGAGCGCTAGCCAGGTCTTAGCGCAGCATGCAGCCAGTGCCCAAATGCCAAATGCGAGGGCAGGCACTTTCCTAAATAGAAGTGGCCTGCCTGCTGCGTGTGGCCTGCCTGCGCTGGGCCTCTGCCCAGAAGCTTCCGGTAGGCTGAGCCCCGGTCCAAACGACTCAGGCCCAGGGCCTGTTGCGGTTGCCTGTGCCCAACTGCCTACAGCCTGCGTTCGGCCCTTGTTGTGTATCTGGCCCAGGGCCTGCCTCAGTTAGGTACGAAAGAGGCAGCCAGGGCCTGGGCGCTCTCAACCAACTGGCGCTGCGCAACTGCCTGAATTTCCCAGTTGCGTGGTACCCGAGAAATAGGCCTCTTGGCCTTAGTCGGGCCTGCCTTCACTTAGGGCGCCCGACTGTGCTGCTTACAGGGGGAAAAGGGGGCTCATCGGGGCCTTATGCCTCGCACTACTATACTCGACTCTACTGTACTCTACTCTACTCTAAGACAATGTACTCTATGATACTCTACTCTACGACACTCTACTCTCCTCTACGACATTCTCCTCTCCTCTCCGACAATCTACTGTAATCTACTCGACGACAATTTACGACATTCTACTCAACTCTATGACACTCAACTCTACTCTACTCTACTCTTCTCTACTGTGATGACCCGACCAAACACGGACTGAGACACACAGTTGATTTCCGAGTTTTGCTCACGGGCTGAATGCCTTGCTGAGTTTCCCGTTTGCTTCTAAGTTTTGCATGTCTGTGTGTGCACGCTTGCTGGTCTGCATGTCTGTCTGAGTGCTGGTTGGCTTGAGTGTGTGTGTCACCCGCAAGGGTACTTATCCGTTCGTTGGGCCCTCAGGGCCGGTACTTACTTGTGGCCGTGACATTGAGGGATTGCAGTGGGGGAAAACACTCAAGTAGCAGGTAGGCCGGTACCGCACCCTGAAGAGGTAGATGTGTGGGTACTAGAGGCCGAGCAGAAGAAGACAAAAGTGGCATTTTGAGAGGCCCAGTAGTTGTAGGCTAGGTCTACGCGGGTACCAATCCAACCAGTCCGAGTTTAGGGCCTATACGGGCAATATCAGAGTCTGCAATGATGTTTCCCTCCGAAAGGGAGGAGGCACCGGTTGCTGGGAAGGCCGAGCGGCCTGGAAGTCACCGCCCAAGAGGCAAGCAGGCAGCTATATCTCCAGGTGGGGCGAAGACCCCAGCCTCATTGTCTGTGTGCAAGTTTGGCGACACACTGGTTGGAGCGCTGGCTGGAGCAACGCTAGCTTGGAGCAGTCCTGCTGGGGAAGGAGCAAGGACACAGAGGAGGAAGAAGGCTTGGAGGAAGGGGGAGCGCCAGAGGTACTTACCTGGCTATGGTGGCAGCCATCTTCATCACCTTGGTGGGCGCTGCAGCAGGGAGACCCCAACTGGGGTAGAGCTACACCAAGAAGC
Source organism: Chara braunii (assembly GCA_003427395.1). Classification (NCBI taxonomy): domain Eukaryota; kingdom Viridiplantae; phylum Streptophyta; class Charophyceae; order Charales; family Characeae; genus Chara; species Chara braunii. Next base: position 1,760,851 of record BFEA01000319.1, on the reverse strand, counting down.
TTCGAGGCAGAGTCAGGCATGGCGGCCTGAGCTAGAGCAGCCATAGTTGCTTTGGGTTGTCCTTCGGGCATCAGGGCAAGGCCCGATAGTCCGCCATAGCCTCAACCTATGAGAGTGAAGAGTGAGGGAGGCGGCCATGGCTATGGTGGACCTCAAGTGATACCTGCAGTAGAAGAGGAACTCGGACATTGATTATGGATCAACCATTTAACATTGTACTATTATTTCTTGTGTGAATAAGAGAGGAAGAGTAAAGGAGGAGGAGAGTGTTGAACGGAGAAGCAGAGCTTTGTCATTTGTCTATGCTGGTGTACATCATCTTCTTCTTCTTTCTTTCTTCTTCTTCTTCTTCTTACCCTCTCTCTCCTCTCAAGTTCATTCATTTCTTTCTGCAATTGAACGACATTATACTATCTGATGAATGTGTATCTCGAAATTGGCCGGGATCATAACACTACTCTACTCTACTCTACTCTGCTCTACTCTACTACAATCTACTCTACTCTACTCTACTCTACTCTACTCTACTCTACTCTACTCTACTACAATCTACTCTACGATACTCTACTCTACGACACTCTACTCTCCTTTATGACACTCTATTGTACTCTACTCTACTTTACGACGCTCTACGACACTCTACTGTACTCTATGATAGTCTACTCTACTCTATGATACTGTACTTTACTCTACTCTACCGTACTTTACTGTACTGTACTCTACTCTGCTCCACTGTACTCTACTCTACTGTAGGACACTCTTCTCTACTCTACTCTACTCTGCTTTACTCTACGACACTCTACAACACTCTACTCTACTCTACAACACTCTACTTTAGGACACTCTACTCTACTGTAGGACACTGGACTCTACTCTACGACACTCTAGGACACTTTACTCTACTATACGACACTCTAGGACGCTCTACTTTACTCTACGACACTGTATTCTACTCCACTCTGCTCCACTCTACTCTACTATACAACACTTTACAACACTCTATGAGACTTTACTCTACTCTACTGTACTCTTTGACACTCTACTCTACTCTGCGACACTTTACTCTACTCTATAACACTCTACTCCGCGACACTCTACTCTACTCTTCTCTACTCTACTATACGACAATCTACTCTACGATACTCTACTTTACTTTACGCTATTGTACTGTACGACAATCAACTCTACGGTACTTTACTCTACTCTACGACACTTTACTCTCCTCTACGACACTCTATTGTAATCTACTCGACAACACTCTATGCCACTCTACTGTAATCTACTCGAGGATACTCTACCACACTCCACTTTATGACACTATACTCTACTTTACTCTTACTCTACTTTACTCTATTCTACTCTACTCTACTTTACTCTACGATAATCTACTCAACGACACTCTAATGTAATCTACTTTACGACACTCTATGACATTCTATGCCACTCTACTGTACTCTACTATATGACACCCTACTGTACTCTACTCTACTCTACTCTACTCTATTGTACGACACTCTACTTTACTGTACGACACTCTACGACACTCTACGACACTCTACGACACTCTACGACATTCTACGACACTCTGCGACACTATACGACACTCTCCTCTACTCTATGGTACTTTCTTTACCGTTTCGGTAGTTTTGGTTGCGGGCGTAGCCCGCACTGCCCACACCGCAGACGCTAAGCTATTCGTCAATTAAACTCTGACTTCGTAGCCAGTTTTAGGCTATTCTTTATTACCTTGTGATTTTTTCTAATTTTTTTTTTTTTTAAGTCTGTCTCAGTTTATGCGAGTGGTCCGTGTCAGGTTGCCTTCAACATGTCTTATTTCTGCGGCCATGGCCCACACTGTACGTCTTGTATGCCCCCGTACGAAAAAAAACTGAAAAAAAAAAGTGATGCAACAACACAAAACAAGCAACATTTGGCTGAGCATCATCTATGGATTCTTACTAGACTTTGAGGGGAAAGAAAAAAAAACAATATCGGATTAAAAAAAAAAAAAAAAGTCGTACGGGGCCCCTAGCGTACGAGTACAGGAGTACAAATAATCCGTACTCGTACGAGGGTGTGTACAAGTGGCAACGCTATATAGTCAAACAGACCTGCCCGGTAAATGGTAGGCAGAGAGGGAGAAGAGTCACAACTCTGGCTAGCAGAAAGAAGCCACTTTTCTGGTAACCCACCTTCAACGTGCTGATCTCCAATATCTGTATTCCACAAGATGCATCCTCGAAGCTCCTATTCTTAAAACTGATTATGGGAAGGTACATTCTCAGGATGATAAGCTGCCATTTCTGCACGCTTAGGGCAATGGGCTTGGGATGGCGAGCAGCAAGGTTCAGGAAGTCATGTGCTATCCAGGGCTTGGGTAGTGGGTTCAATGTTGCCCTGAGCACTGGGCTCTATGCCCAGGGTTTCTGCGAGGTTTGCGACTTCGAAACTCCCAAAAGCAATAAAGTTGTTTTCTTGTGGGGAAAAGAAATGGTAGCCATGCATATGTGCCGGGCTGTAAATGGAATCTTCTGCATGAAATGTGGTTGATGATGATGATGATGATGACGATGACGACCACTATGAGGTATTGGTGGTGGTGGTGGTGGTGCTGCTACTGATGACGATACAGACCACAAAACGGACAATCATGGAGAATGAGCAGATGAGCTGCGAGCTTGCGTACCAGTCCCGCCAAACAGAGAAACTGTTGCAGAAGAACAAGAGGCTGGTAGCAGATAATGCCGTGCTGTTGCAAGCTATGGAACTTTTCCAGCAAGTGAGTCACTGATGCCTCATCCATGCAGAACATCCCTTATATTTCTCTCTTCTCCTGAGCTTGCCTTCAGATATCAGCTATGCATGTGCTGCTCCCCACGAATAGATTGGAGTTTCTGTTTATATATATATACATATATCATCAAACAGAGCTGCCCGGTAATATATATGAAGGCTAATAGAAGCAGAGGATACTCTGGCTTCCTCTTTTTTCTGTTTCTTTTTTCTTTCAGAAGAAAGAAATTTCTTTTCTAAGAATCTTTTTGTCCAGGTAATTTTCCACCAGCAAGTTATAAGTTGTTATGCGGGAACTACCGTGCACCTGTGGTTCGCAGTGTGCTATGAGTGCACTGAAAACATGCAGTACACCAAAATATCAAAATTTCAAAAAGCATGAAAAACATGAGGTTCCAGAATAATGCTTGTGTCACTTTGTGACTTTTCTGAGCGGGAAAAAAAAAATCGCGAACAAAGAATGCAGGCTCTTAACACAAACATCAAAAAACAAACAGGCCAAAAAAATGGAAAAAAACAACAACTCAAAAGCACTATAAACCGTATTCGGAGTAGCTTTCGGAGTTCGCCGAAATTTTCTCCGAATTCGGTGTTTTTGCCAACTTTTTCGTTACTGGTCCAAATACGTTGAAACTGAATATATCTATATATATCTATATATATCTATATATATCTATATATATCTGTATATATAATATATATAGATACGATGATGAGTCGGTGAAACTCCGACGAAACAGTTTGTCACAGCCCCTCGTTTGTTGTCCTCTTCTCCCTCTCTGCCTACGGTTTACCGGGCAGTTCTATTTGACGATATATACCCTAAAGCACATACATATCACACACACACAAAAAAAAAGCAGCAGCAAAAATTGGCTGGGCCGGCTTCCGCCGGGCGGCCCCGGCGTGCACAAACCTCAACTTACATGATGAGCTGTGTGTGCTCTCGAAAACTGTATTTCCCATGAACCACGATGAGGACTCTCTGTGTTGGCGAGACGTATCAAATGTGAAAAAAAGTAAACAATAACACAAGAGGATTCATTGTGTCCTCGCATGTGAAGATTCAGGTCAGATACAGTCACAATGAGGGTTCCTGCTGCTCTCTGCTTCCTGTGAATTTTCGATAAGGGCTCTTTGTGTCCACAAACTACTGCTAAGGGCCTCGCTCCACTACTCACTGAACTGCGTTTGTTCCTTGGTCTATACTGCTAAGGGCCTCGCTCCATTACCTACTGATAAGGGCTCTTGGTCTCCACAAACTACTGCTAAGGGCCTCGCTCCACTACCTTTCACAATGTTGAGGAAAAGTGGTATAGCCTATACCACATTTTTCGGGGATCACTGATGTTGGGGAATGGCCTCACTGAGGCCATACTTGCACTAGTACTTTCCAGAATGTATCTAACGACTATAACGGCAAAACCTTTGTTGTTCGTTTTTTTTATCCCTTCTTTTCTTTTTTTTCCTTTGTGCCCTGCCGGTGAGGCAGTGTGTCTTCCACGTTCAGACAGGGAGCGCCTTCCGTGAGGGCATACTCACACTAGTGCCTCCGAGGATGTATCTCTTTTTTTTTTTTAAGCCAGTCTTGCCACAAGGGAGGGTGGTACGAGCGCCCCCCCTAGCGGTCATCCTGGATGGTCCACTCTATTGGTGGGGAGCCGCACCTGCTGGAAACCGGGTCCATCGTCCCATTTTTCATCACCCGCCTGAGCAACCATCAGAGCACTTTTTGTCAGAATAGTCTTAAGTATCACCCTGCCAGCATTGATTGCCCTGATTACCAGGGGATTGACTGAGCAGGTGGTGGTGAGCTTGTGGAGGGCTTCCTCCTCTTTGGAAGTCGTATTTGAGAGAAACGAGGATTTTGGAAGGAAAGGAGATCGTTTGACAAGCCTCACCCGGGGGGCACCGGGGGGGCTTATCTCAATCTCGTCAGTCTCGTCAGATCCAAACTTGATCGCAATCTTGCAGCATGGTCAGGGAAGAACTTCCATCAGGGCGAGGGGGTGGGGGGGGAACGGGTCCGGGAAATTAGACGGGGGCCTCATCGGGACAGATGGGTCAATGTGGGTCCAATCGTTGAGAACGAATATGTAATCTCTTAAGATTCTTTGTTCTGCCACAGCGGCCTGATCCCCTGTCCACTCAATTCGAGCAATCCATCCACCCTGTTGCCCACCTAACCACTCCATGCAAAACCCCATAATTTCCCTCTTGATATCCCGATCTGTCTGAAAAATGTCTAATTGCAGCTTAAGGTCGTTCCATCCCCACATCAGCTCCAATTGCACTAGCTCCCTTATCTGCCCTGTCAGTTCCGGGCCCTCGATTCTTACCCCTTCCAAAACTAGAATGCAGCGCTGCCACCAAAATGCCCAGAGAACAGATTGTCTTCCCGAGATATACATATTGCTCGCGTGGGAGGGGGCACTTTCCATTTCCGGGCAGTGTCCTGTCAGTATGGCCTGCCAAGACCATGGCCAGGGAGTGTCCGGTACTGTTTTTCTCCAGATGTGGTCCCACCACCGCCACGTCAGCAAGGCCACTGGGCACTGCACGAAGATGTGCTCAATAGTTTTGTTCCCCGGGGCCATTTGCCACTGCCATTCTTGGGGGTCAAAAGCCAGCTCGTGTATTGGGGTAGAAAGACTGTGGAGTTCTGTCCCTCCCGCAGCACTCGCACTCGAAACACATCGGTTTTCTCCCGGTACTCAAAAGGATTGCGAGAACCATGAAGTCTACCCCTTGGCCCGATTGTGTAGTATTCCACCAAAACGTCTGATGTCCGCACCATGTGGATCTGGCCAATCCGTGCCGTGTCTCCTGATAGAGCAACCCAGTCCCCTTCCTCCAAGGTGGGGCCCTGTTTGAGCAACCTGTACCAGGCTAGAGAGATTGCTTCAATGATCGTTTCCAGGTATCTCTCTGTGTGATGACAGTGCCGAGGGTACCGTGAAGCTGGGTTGCTGTTTTCTGCGGCTGTATAAGGCTTCAACCCATACCATTTTACTTGCCTCAACATTGTTTCCCCTTTATCGGTCCTATAGATAGTGACACGTGTGATGGTCCCATGCCACCCCTTCGTTAATAATATGCTTGTGGACTATAGAGCACAAGGCGGTGATGATTTCCGTGTCGGGCCAGATGTGGATGGACTTAATTTTGAGATATTGCAGTTCTAGTAATGCGTCGTGTGCTACCCAGGTCAAATCCGCCTCCTTTTTTTCATCGAAAAGGATATATAAATCGTTATCTGTGATTCTGCAGGATTGCGATCCCACTCATATCATGGCTTTTGCCCCCGCCTCGTAGTGCGTTGTTATAAATTCCTTCGCATTCTTAAGCCTGAAACCGCGCTGTCCTTCCGCATCCTGCTGCAACCTCCATCCATGTAGCGTGAGCGCCCCCGACAGAGCGTGAAATTATTCTCTTCCGCTGGGGAGAGGCCTACTTCCCACTGGCCATTTTTTTTCTTATGGGGACCGCCAAGACCTTATCCCCCAAGGGGAGTGGTCCCGGGTAAAGTCCTTTTTCAATAAGGTGCCGCAGTCGTGTGAGACGGGGCAGTTCTGGATCCACTCCATCTGGGCCCATTGGTGGGGGTGCAGCCTGAGGTGGAGGGTCAGGGGAGGGTGTTGGGGGGGGCTCAGCTGGTGATGCAGGTGGGGGGTTCTGAGAAGAGGTAGGCGCAGGGGGGGGTGTGACGGGACAATGTCTCTCTGTAAGGGCTGTTCCATTTCCGGGGGGGGGGGGCAATGGAATTGACTATGGACAATGCACCAGACCCGGTGCCAGGTTTCCTGCCAGCTGGCTGGCTGGGCAGCCCATGTTCCAGAGCCTGTTGGAGACTCTGGCTTCTGTCCAATAGTTCGAACAGATCAACACGTCTGGTCCCAAAAATCAGCGGACAAGTGGGTAAAATGTGCATAGGGGGCCTTAAGTTGCTCATAGCGCCATTCTGTTAAGATGTTCATGTTGTCCTATGCCTCCCCTTGTGTCTCCGGTGTGGGGTCAGTCATGATCACTTTTGGCAGTGGCGTGGTCATCTCTTTTGCCAGAGGTATCGGCATTTCCGCTTTGATTGGCTCCGGGCCAAAGGCCTACTGGAAGGGGTCCTCTGCTCGGGGGAGCCTGAAAATGTATTGTCTGCAAAATTGCTCCCTCCAGGCCTAGTTCCGCGTGCATTTCTTCTGGTCGGCCTTCTTGTGTGGTCACTCTTGATACCTCTAGCATCCCCACCTCCTCTTTATGGGTGGGTTGGGCATCTCTCTCCTCCGCCTGTCCTGCCTGTCCTGCCATCGTCTCTCTCTCTTGTCCCGATATGGCCCTCGTCAGTTGTCCTCCCTGGTGCAGATGACCAACTGTGCCTCCCTGTAGTGTGCCTCCCGCCTCCACTACATCCCTTTGTTGGGCGGGCTGCCCCTGTTACCCTATCCTCAACACTGCAAAACGGTTGGTGTCCCGGGCCAAATTTTCCTTGCTCATGTTCCCCAAAGGTTTCTTTCGGTACGAGGGGGCCGATTTTGTGGGGGGGGCTACATGCCATATCTCCCTTACCTCTGTTTCTTTGAGGAGCACTTCTGGTTGTGGTTCCTATAGCCGGCCTGAGCCGGGGAAGTACCGTTGTTCGTGCTGTGTCCCCAGGTGCTCTTCAACTGAGTGTGGGGGTGTCCAATGGTCTGAAGGTTCGCTTTCCAGGTCAATCGCCTCCTTTCTCTCCCATTCCCACCCCCTGATCCCTCCCTCTTCTTTGGCTTCGTCTATGTATACCCAACCCTCATGGCCCGGGAAATGAGGGCAGTCGGCCTTTGTGGCACCGTGGCCGTCTTGTTGACATTTGAAGCACCACGGTCTCCGTTTGTGGGCCATATGAATTTTGAAATCTTTGTCCCCAATTCTGAATTGTACTATGTCGTCGATCTGAAGGATACAGTCCTCCGGCAGGTCCAGTCCTAACATTAGATAACTTTTGCTCGGGGCAACATACGTCGGAAGAGGATCAATAAAATCGACGATGTCGTATTTTTGCGCTAGGTCTTGAACAAATGCGGCCTGGATCTCTATCGAGACATGCCGGTATTCAACCCAATAGTAATCCGCGATAAGCTGATCCCTCCTCTCCTCCCTGCTTTGCTGTCTCTGAGGAGACCATGGGTGTATCCGGACCTCAGATCGTCCACAGTCCCGGGATGTATCTCACCGCTGTCACGGTCAAAGCTTTGTTTTTTTTGTTTCCTTCGTTTCTTTTTCTTTTTCTTTGTTGCTTTTTTTTCTTCTTCCTGTTTTATATCGAGTACCAAAAAAAAAAGAAAACTGAAATGGAACCACGCCCAAGCCAGGCTTGGGAAAAATCGGCATGCAGGTAAATTCAGGGTCGGCAAAAAGAGGCTCGGAGGTAGGGCTACAATACGAGGATAAACCTTACTAGGAGGACAGTTTGTTGACTGCTGCACATCGATTGCTGGTCGAGTTTTCGTTAGAGGTTGTTGGATTCTTGTGATTGACAGCCGGTAGATTGCAGCCAGGAGCGAAGGCGGCAGGTGTGAGGCATCAATTGGGGCAAATATCTCACAATGGTGATTGTCGGATTGTAGTTAGTTGCCGTTTGCGGTTCCAAGATTGTATCCGTTTCGTATTTTTTTTGCTCATGGTCTGTTTTTTTTTTCTCCTGTTGTTATGAGGTTGATATCACGGTAGGCTTTTAGGGGGTCATTTGTCTCTACGCCCGTCGCAGTAACATTTTTTTTCGTTTTCTGTTTTTTTATGAGATCGATATGTTGGCTTAGGTTCTTTTTTTTCCTCTTGGTTTTAGGCTTTTTGAGTCTCGTTGTAGTTCTTTTTTGTTTTCTAGGCTGTTCGTCTTTTCACAAATCTTACTAGCTTTTTCTTTTTTCATGTTTCGTACGTCACATTTTGGCGCCGTTGCAGTAGGTCGATTGTGTCATTATCGTCATCTTCAATGCATTAACGTCATCGCAAACAAGGCAATGACACAGTGAGTGAGTGAAGCAGTTAGTCAACGAAGCAGCAAGGCAGCAAGGCAGCAAGGCAGCAAGACGGCCAGGCAGCAAGGCGTCAAGGCAGCAAGGGAACCAGGCGGCAGGGCACAAAGCAAGCAGCAAGGGAGCGCAGTAAGCAGTGAAGGAACAAGGCACTGAACGGCAAGGCAGGTGGGAGCGACAGGTGGGCGGACAGGCAACTGGGTCGCCAATAGAAGAAGACACGTAGCAACACAAGAACCCATGGATGCAGTAACTTCCAGTAAGGAACAAAGTGAGCTATCGCTTACACACATCATATGGAAAACCCAGCAGACTGTTGGCTTACGCCACCATCAAGAGTCAGGAAGCCACCCAATGAGTCTCTATCACCAACTGAAAACACAGAGCAACAGGTATTTGGAACACGGCTGCCCCCCTAACAGTGTCGCAGGCACTTCATACAATCAGGCACCGACTATTTGGCGCAAAATTAAGGGACTAGACTTTGGTACTTTCAAATAAACATAGGAAAAGCCAGAACCACATAAAAAGTAGACAACAACATAGAGAAAACGATTGGGAGACAAGAAAAAGAGTTGTCCAAATAAAAATGGCGCGGCAGGTGGGCAACAAGCCAGTGAGGCAACAAGGCAGCGAGGCAGCGAGGCGCTGGGGAAGCAAGGCAGCGAGGCGCTGGGAAAGCAAGGCAGCAAGGCAACATGGTGAGCAGCAAGGGAACAAAGCAGCAAGGCAAGGCAGCACAGTAAGTAGTGAAGGTACAACACACTGAACGGCAAGGCAGGCAGGCGGGCAGGTGGGCAGGCGGGCGGGGGGGCAGGTGGGCAGGTGGGCGGGCGGGACACCAAAACGAACAGGACACCCAGCAACACAGGAACCCATGGATGCAGCAAGGAACAAAAGCTGGGCTACTTCCTACACTCATCATATGGAAAACCCAGTAGACTGTGGGTTTACACCACCATCAAGAGCCAGGAAGCCACCTGATGAATGTCCATCAGCAGAGGAAAACACAGAGACGCAGACATCCGACCCCCCTAATAGTGTTGTGGGCACGTTATACAAACATGGACTGACTATTTGGCACAACTTAAAGGTACTAAACTTCGATTTATACATAAAACATGGGGAACATCCAAAGCCACATAGCAATCAGACAACCAAATAGAGAAAGCCCTTAGAAGGCAAGAAAAGGAGTACAATAATTGTTTTATGATTGTGTTTGTGTGTGAGAAAGAGAGGGAGAGGGAGAAAGAGACAGAGAGATAAAGGGGGGCCGAGAGAGAGAGAGAGAGAGAGAGAGAGAGAGAGAGAGAGAGAGAGAGAGAGAGAGAGAGAGAGAGAGAGAGAGAGAGAGAGAGAGCGTTTGCAGGAGAGCTTTCATAGTCAAGAGACTTCAGTGTTCAGTGTGTGCTCTCAGTTTTGTCATTCTGCCTTCACCTTAACTTCTTCATGATTGGTCTCTTGTGAGCTTTTGGATGACGAAAATTTTATGTTCTCATTGGCTGGTCCAAAAGACTCCAAATGACATAGGATGAAAGAACTGCTACCCACTTGCGGCTTTGTTGATTTGTCTTTCTGTAGGCCTGAGGGATCTGTCGTGTTAAGAAATCTAGATCTCTTTGTTCGAACACAAATTAACAGGGACCCCCATTTTTCAGCCCAGGTTACCCCCCCCAGCACTGAAAAGTGCCTTTGGGGATAATTTTTTTCAGGTGTTTTTTTTTTTTGCCCTGTGTTGTTTTTGGTCAAGGTCTGCGTGTGCCACGTTTGGTGTTTGTTGGGGTTTTGGAGATGACTGTTTTGGCAAGCCCTGAAAATCCTGAAAACCCTGAAAACCGAAAAGACTCAAAAGAGTGAATTTTGCATGAAAACACACTTTTGCCTTGGGGTTTAAGGCCCCTTTGATCCATTTTTGTAGTTTTTTTTGGCTGTTGGTTTGTGTGGTGTGCACTCTATGGACTGGTGACAATTCTGGGTTAAAAGGTGTGGGACGTTTGTTATAATGACCATTATGACTGTGAAAAAACCCTGAAAATTTAGGGCCATGTTAACCGCTTCTCCTTTGACTATGGTTTTCCTGGGAAGTTCTGTTTGGCAACATTGTACGTCAGAGGCACCATAAAGGGGGAGTTAAAAGAAGAATGATAAAAAAATAAAAATGAATGGTTTCAGTTTGCTCTTCATGTTTGCCTTGTGCATTTTTATCGTTTGTTTTGCAAAGTGCGCTCTTTTAGTCCATAGATATGTGACAATACAAATGTCAATAATACAATATATATATTATTAACAGTCTTCATTACCTAGGCTGAAAACCAGGTCCAGCGTCCGTTACATATAATACAGTCCTAGGTCTGAATCTCGGCAGCGGCAAAAACGCTTGGTGCAGATCCTGGGTTCAAATCGTTGTGCAATCAAGTATCGTTCAGACAGTATGGTATCCATAGATAGGTTTGTGATCCACATAATTCTTCTGCCCTAAGCTTTCTCTCAAATGCGGTTGGAAAAGCTAGCTTTGCTCTCCTGGGTTGCTAACCTTTTATACCCTGTTTCATTTATGCAATGATTAACCCACAGTCGATGACAAAGAGGGTGGGAAAGGGCTGACACCCGGAGCTGCTCAATCAACTGTTATGTCGCAGGAAGCAAATGCAATGTAAATCAAATCAATGTTGGAGAAGAGGTTTGAAGAATGTATGCTTCCATACTTCAAGTTCTATGGTTAGGATTTGTTCCCTTGCAAGAAAGATCTGAAACAATACCTAGGGATCATCCTTCTTCAGCAACCAGCACCTTTCGACGATGACAAATGATCACTAAAGTGTGTCCATGGAGGAGAGGAGAGGTATGAAGGCCACTGCACGCCCATGCCTGTGACTGATTGCCAAGTGTTTTGAGAACTTTTAACTTTTTAACTTGCTGGTGCTGCTTTGAAGGTTGAGACATGACTAGCACAGCTAGCATAATTTTTTTTTCTTTCCTGTTTTTTGCCCCCTAATCTTGCAGAGGGGCCATGCTAATCTCCTCTGTATAGTGGTTCCAATTCTAACAGATGTCCCGAGGGACAGCAGTGCTAACAATTAGTCAAAGACGCGTGCGAAAACTATTGATGATGCATAACATCTTGTTCTTAGCCGCAAAGGCAAAGGCAGAGAGACATGTGGCAGCAGAGAGGAAGAGAGAGATGTGAGACAAAGGATATCGTGGCTGGGAAGAGGAGGTGGATGTATTTTTATGTGGCCTATTTTGGGTCGACCAAGTCTGTTGACACGTCACATTATGGACTTTGCATCCCAGCCAACGGTGGGCGGGCTGGTAAAGAACGACACAGAGAAGCAGGGAGACTGTGATAACCGAGAGTCAAAAAAATTGAAGCCCGTAGTCCGCCCTTTCTTAATCCAACTCCTTGCTTACCTCAAACCACCAGTGGACCCAAACCTCAACCGCCAAACCTTGTTTTGCCCAATTCTCGGCTCCGAAACAATCACAGGATGGTTCCTCATAATAAACCAGCACGGTCCTGGGAAGGCACGTGGAGGAGTGGTGGTTTAAGATGGGATAATAACTCCCAGTTCTCCGCTGTTTGGAACTGACAAGAGAGAGGTATGAGGCCAGTCCTTTTGCCTTCGTTCCACCAAACAAAAGCAGAAAATAGAGGCAGCTGAAGTGTGGGTGTATGGAAGTGAGAAGAGCAGAGGACTTCTAAGGATTGTAAGAAAAGATTCGAACCTCATATCTGTTCTATTCCTAGACTACAAACTCTGCCCTGCCCGGGTAGACCTGGCCAGGCGGGCAGGGGGGGGTCCTCCCAGGACCCAGCCTGCCTGAGCGGGCCAAAAACTGCCCGAGAATTTTATTTTATTTGTCCATTTTGGTGCGGCTGTATTGCGCTTGTCGAGAACATGCAGAATCCACTTTCTTTTTTGACATTCTAGATTGCGGTTCTGGGGTTGGGGCCGTGAGTGCGGTGTTTTGTTTGGGGCTTTTGGGTAAGGGCTGCGAGATACTGTTGTACAGCATACACTGGTAAGTCTAGCTGCTGTACAACAGATCAACCAGCCCTTCAGCAAAAGATAGCCCAAAAGAAAAGAAGATCCCACAAACAGCATACACTTGACGAAATTATTCAGCCAACGGTGACACACACCAAAAAAAACAGACTCCGACACAATTCGTAAAAGTCATGAAACACACTTGATTATAGGTTCCGCAAAAGACAGCACAGAAAAATAAATGCAGACCAAAGCAATCTGCAGTAACCCTGTTCAGAAGTAGCCTGGGACCCAGAACTCAGCCCCAGGCAACACAGACCTGAGTTGGTCTGCGCTGGGCTGTGTGACCAAGACACGCCCAGGCCTGAGTCTGTCACGTTTGGCTGTGTGACCTAACGCTGCACACAGGAAATTCAAAGGTCAAAGTCAACTGTAGAGTCAAAGGTACTGCACCCAGGCCCTTGGTTGGATACACTCACTTGTTGTGCGCAGGTACCCAGACAAGCATCCAGGCCGGAGGGAATTCGGTTTCAGACCAATTTGGGCCTTAGTTTGCATCGAGATCTGGATGGCTGAGGGTGGAAGCATCCGGGGCCCAGACCCCGAGTCAATGCTACATAAGCGCTGACTTTCCTGGCTTTGACATTGATTCAATCTTGCGTCAATGCTGACTTCACGCGTTGACGACGCGACGCTGGCTGGACGCGGCGACGCTGGTGGGCGCTGGCTTTGTGCTGACACTTGGGAGATTACGGCGACGCACGGCTAGCTCGGCATGGTGGCTGGCTGGCTATTGTCTTCAAGGCATGCTGATGTGGCAGCTGCCACGCATTGCTGCTGACGTGGCTGCTGCCATGTGTTCTATTTGCTGACATGGCCGGACTATGTGACCGGTACTGCTGTTCTGATTCATCGTCACTCAGGAGGAGATCATGACTGTGGGATAATCGTGGACACTTACCTTGTCATCTTGAGGTCGACATTGCTCCAGATCGCTGATGAGGACTTATTGACGTGCCACGTGGCACATTGTAGTAGAACTTCAGATGTGCGTTCAGACTATTGATTATTTGAGGTGGTGATCGAGGAGGGAGCCCGAAGCAGGAGTGGGCCTTGTTTATTCCTCTCCTTTGTCTAATCTCCCTCCTCTCTCCTTCGTCTGTGTATGATTATCCCATCTCATTCTACCTGGACATGTTTCTGATTGTTGATAATCATCAGCGGGTTGACATTCATCTGGGCTTGCATTGTTGACAACTGTCTTCACGATCTGGGTTCATTGCAAATCTACCGGCTGTTTTTTTTGTGTGGATTCTGGGAAAACACACCACACCTGCCTAGGTAATGACACTCTAACCTGACAAATCAACAACCCAATTCTAAAAAAGTTTAAAAAGACTCGGCAGACACACAGACTCAGTATAATTGCACACATGCCAAATATGCAATGATGAACCAATGTGCGTAGCAGGGCGACATGCACATCATCACTCAGAATCGGAGTCACTGCTACGCGGCGGGATCATCATCCACAATCACACGCTTTTGGTACCCTTTCAATGTTTCTTTTTTTCAACTGTCTGTCTCTTCAGCAGAGATGTGGCCACCAGCTTGCCTTTCCCACGATCATCCTCAGGCCTCTTATCACATGGCCTGTCTCGCTTTTTTTCCAGCTCCATGAAGTTCCCCCGCAGCAGGCTTCTTCCTTTTCCTTCCAGGGCAATATGCAGCCAACACAATGACAATCGGCAAACGACCGGCATGGGCGGGGTGCCTGATTGGAAAGATTAACATCATGTCCGCCACATCCCTTGTGTAGCCCTCCACCTTCGTACCATCATCCCCAAGAACCACAAGGCAAACCACTTAAACAAAAGGGCAGGTGGTCGTCACCAGATGACGCGTGAGCGTAGACTGAAGGTGACGACCAGAAGACAGTTGTCATCAACTAACGCGCGAACGCTAACTGAGGACGACTGCTCAAGTGAGTCAGCCGAAGAGGTAGAGTAATTCTCATGGCAGCGGCGGACAGCCAAACCGGACACCAGGATTCCCGGTTTGATCGAGCATCCAGTTTTCCGGTATTTTCCGGTTAATCCGGACATGTCCGCCCTAAGTGAAGATGTCTTTCCCGAGTACTTGCCCGTTGGACTACCTCCGGACCGTGGTGTCTCTCATACCATTGATCTAGAACCCGGTCACTATCCTCCATGTCGACCACCTTCCCAGCTCTCCATTCCTGAGGCCAAAGAAATGAAGCGACAACTCAATGAACTCCTTGAAAAAGGATTCATTAAGCCCAACTCCTCCCCCTTCGGTACAAGTTGCCTCTTCGTCAAGAAAGGCGGAGCCTCCGAATTCCGCATGTGCAAAGACTACCGCGCCCTCAACCAGATCATGATCAAGGACAAGTACCCCTTGCCTCGCATCTCCAAGCTTCTTGATGGCCTCCGTGGAGCCAAGTACTTCACAAAGATCGACCTCCGCAGTGGCTTCCACCAGATCCGCTTTCGCGAAGAGGATACTCATAAGACCGCCTTCCGCTCTCGCTTTGGGCATAATGAGTTCCTTGTGATGCCTTTCGGCCTCACAAATGCCCCAACGACCTTCCAGTCTACTATGAATCACATCTTTCGTGACCTTCTCGAAGTCTGTGTCATCGTCTATCTTGATGATATCCTAGTCTTCAGTCCCACCTTCGAGTCTCACCTTCAGTACATGCGCCAGGTCCTCTCTATCCTCAAAGATCGAAAGTTCTACGCGAAGCTCAACAAATGCACTTTTGCTGCCTCAAGCGTAGAATACCTCAACCACATTGTATCCGCTGATGGACCCCTCGAAGGTCACCACCCTTGTCAAGTTTCCCCCACCTACGACCTTGTTGCAGCTTCGTTCCTTCCTCGGTCTTGCCAACTACTACCGCCCCTTCATCCGCGACTTCTTCGAAATCTCCTACCCCCTCCATGAGCTCACTCGCAAGAACGAGCCTTTTGCATGGAATGAATGTCGTTAAGCCGCCTTCGACTGACGCCTCAGATTGTTGACCCCTCTTGACACTTCTATGTTGCCACTGACGCATCAGACTTTGCTATTGGAGCCGTCTTGTCCCAACACTTCCCCCACGACATCCCGGACCTCCCCTCCATCAAGGATTCCCCCACCCACTTTGAGGCTCCACCCAACGACTATCCTATCGCATTTGCGAGCAAGAAGCTCATCCCTGCGGAGATGAACTATCCCTCCAATGAGAAGGAACTCCTCGCCGTCATCCATGCTCTCAAAGTATGGTGCCCATACCTCGACGGTCAGTACTTCACTATCCGCACCGACGACACCATCGTCTCAAGCATACTTACCAAGAAAGATATCACACCCCGCCAAGCTCAATGGTTAGATTTTCTCGCCCAGTTCACATTCACCATCTGTCACACCCGCGACAAAAGCAACCGCGTCGTTGATGCCCTCTCTCGACGTCCCGACCACAAGCCCCCAAAAAAGTTTGTGCCGCCATGATTCATGTTCAGCTCCTACCTTCACTCCACCACCTCTATACTCACGGGAACTCTTCATGCCCCGATTTCTCTACCATCTACAACAAGCTTCGCGACCTCGACACCGTCCCCGACTACTCCCTCCACGATAGCCTCTTGTACATTAACACTAAATGCACTCGCCGACTCTGTATCCGTGACGCACGTGGTCCTCGTACCCAACTCTTGGCCGAACACCACGACGCCAAGACAGCAGGACACCTTGGTTTCCAAAAGACATTTGACACTGTCTCTCACTACTTCTACTGACCCTCACTCCTCGCCGACATCAAAGCATACATCCGATCCTACCTCACTTGTCAAGTCGTCAACCCTTCCAACCAGGCCAAACCTGGCAAGCTTTGGTCATTGCCTATCCCCACCCATAGGTGGCGGTCCATCTCTATGGACTTCGTGTGCGATCTCCCCAAGACTGACCGCGGATATGACTGCATCTACGTCATTGTCTGCCGCTTCACCAAGCGGGCTCATTTCATCCCTTGCACCACTTCTCACACGTCCAAAGACGTCGCCACACTCTTCTTCGATCATGTTGTACGCCATCACGATCTCCCCGAAAACATCATCAGTGATTGTGACCCCCGCTTCCTTTCCATTTCTGGAAAAAATTGTTCAAAGCCTATGACACCACTCTCAAGTTCAACACTGCATTCCATCCCCAGGCCGATGGCCAAACCGAAAAGATGAACGATATTCTCCAAAGGATCCTGCGGAAGTATTGTCATCCACATCAGCACGACTGGGATCAGTTGCTTACTGCCGCCGAGATTGCCTACAACAATGCTGTTTGCCCTTCCATTGGCATGTCCCCATACTACCTTGACCTTGGCTACCATCGCCGCTTGCCCTCAGACTTCTTGCTCCCCTCGCAGCTCAACCCATCCACTCCCTGTCCTTCTCTCAATGAATGGGTTGCAACAATGAACCGCCTCCTCAGAGAAGCCACTGACGCCCTTGAATGAACCCAACAACAACAAGCCAACAAGACCAACAAACACAGACGAGATATCACATTCAAAGTAGGGGACAGTCTGGCTCTCCGCCAAACGCTTTGAACCCGAACACGGCTTGTCCAAGAAACTCTCAAACAAGTGGCTCGGTCCATTCCCCGTCGTTGAACAAACATCTCCTGTAAATTACAAACTTCAACTAACCCCTGACATGAGCCGTGTTCACCTTGTCTTCCATGTCGAGTACTTGAAAGAATACCATGAATCACCTCCACAATTTGCCGACCGCCCATATCCTACACCCCCACCAATCATGCTACCTACCGGGCCAGAATTCATGGTATAATCTATCATAGGACGAAGAACAACTCAAGTCTCCGATCACCCGGAACCAATCACTGAATACAAAGTCAAATGGACCGGATATCCAGATGAAGAATCTACAGGGGAACCCCTCAAGAATCTCAAGAACGCCATGAAACTTGTTCGTGCCTATGATCGTGCTCACCCTGTATCCAAGCTATACCCTACGCATAACATCCATACACCCTGCATAAAACCTGCCTCATTGCTCAACACACACCCCCTGTACCCAGCAACCCCCCTGCCTCTCGGCCTCTCTCTGTCTGATCCACCCTTGCCTCCGTCTCGTTCCCCAATCTGTCCTCTGCCACATCCTCTGTCTCTCTTGTCCAAGCCTAACCTGTGGCTCCTGCGCATCGCCGGCGATAAAGGATCTAATGGCAAGCGCACGAGGACGATGGCCTTCTGCAGCACAGTTCGAGGAGATTCAGCTGCTGGTTGGTCACCATGCTGTTCCATTGGTCGACACCTGGAATCGCAGACTTCTGGAGCACCACTCTTGACATGGACATCAGGATCAGTCTGCGACCTGCTCTTCAGATTAGAGTTCATCATCTGGATCGTGTACCGGACGCACCCTGGCACTTGGACCCTCGTCCATTGGACTGCTACACTACTTCTTTCAAGCTGGAAACCTCGCTACTACACATCCCAAGCCTGCTGAAGACTGGTTATCATCAGCATTCTGTCTATCCACACCAGGACTTAGTTTAAGTCCTGCTTCACGACTCTCACTCCCCCCAAGCCCATTTGCTTCGAGATCCTCAGAAACCCCAACCCCCGAACCGTGCAAAATAATCTTCCTTTCTTTATTTTGCTCACAGCACCCTCTCGCCCAATGTAACCCTGTAGTCATCTGTACGACAACCCTGTTTTCCCCTCAGATCATAACCCTATGGTCCATCAGTAGGACAACCCTGTTTCCCTGCAGTTCCTAACCCTGTAATTCATTACTAGGCAAACTCTGGTCCCTCTCGGTTCACAGCTCTATAGCCCATCAGTACGCATACCCTGTAGCTCATCAGTAGGTAAACCCTGTTTTCCCCAGCCCTTGCTACCCACATTATACCCCTCTCCCTTTTTCTTCCTGCTTCCCAGTGATCGGTCCCGTCCCGCCCTTCACAGGATTCAGCATTATTTTCATGACTTTTGGCAGCCGGGACGTTGCCTTCTAGAGGGAGGGGATAGTGTTACGGACTCCACCAGGGCTTGATCCCTGGTCTGCGGGTTACCACCCGCCAGCTTGCTGTATTGATTCTTTTTTTTTTGTTTTTACAATTTTCTTGTTTTTTTTTTTTTTGCTCTTCTGATTTCAGACAGTTGGCGGCGCCATCTGCATTCTGGCGCTCTTTTTCAAAATCCTTCTTTCGGGACTTTCGGATTCGGACACTTGGTGCCATCCGACATTCTGCCGCCCACTCTCAGACTTTCGATTTTCAGTATTGGGCCTGAGGCATTTTCACTTTTGCCCTCACGACTGTACCTGAGTCCGGTACTTACGTCCGGATTCAAGCCCAGTATGGGCACCAAGTTTTCAGCTTCAGTGCTTGTGTTCAGTGTGACTTTGCTTCAACATTGTGTTCGGGAATTCAAGACTGCGACTTTGCAACTTTGCCACTTTGTGTCTGCGTCCGTCGAGTCGTGTTGAGTCTGCGTTGAGTTGAGTGAGCGTGTGTGTGTGCTCTCACTCACTCTCTCTCTCTCCCAGCCTTGCTGCTCTGCCGCTGCCTCGTCACACACACACACACACACACACACACACACACACACACACACACACACACACACACACANTTTTTTTTTTTTTTTTTTTTTTTTTTGTTCTTTTTTTCTGATTTCGGACAGTTGGCGCCATCTGCATTCTGGCGAGCGTTTTCAAATTCTCTTTTGGGACTTTCGGATTTCGGACACTTGGCGCCATCCGACATTCTGTCACCCACTCTCAAACTTTCGATTTTCAGTTCTGGCCCTGAGGCATTTTGACTTTCACCCTCAGGACCGTACTTGAGTCCGGTACTTATGTACGGACTCAAGCCCAGTACGGGCACCAAGTTTTCAGCCTCAGTGCTTGTGTTCAGTGCGACTTTGCTTCGGCATTGTGTTGGGAAATTCAAGACTGCGACTTTGCGACTCTGCCACTTTGTGTCTGCGTCCGTCCAGTCGTGTTGAGTCTGCGTCGAGTCGAGTGAGTGTGTGTGTGTGCTCTCACTCTCCCTCTCTCTCGCAGCCTCGCTGCTTTGCCTCTGCCTCGTCACAGACAGTATGGGGAAGTCGAGGAATGAGTGATGCATGTGGGCGCTTACCTGGTGGTGATAAATGGGCCAGTACAGTCGGAGTCTTCATTCGTTATCGGGCTGCTGTACCTGTTGTGATCATTTTAGAGCCCAGGTTGATAGGTTCTGTCTGATTGTAGTCTGGGGGCCAAGTGTCATATAGGAGAGCGACATTGTAGACATTGAGGTTGGAGGGCTTTCATTATCAGTTGACTCTAGTGCTTTGCTCTTATTTGGTGTATATCGTGTTGCAATCTGCTTTCAGTGCGTGTGCATGTCTATCTGGACTTCTATGGAGTGATGCAATTTGGTTTCTGTCATTCTCGTTGCTCATTTTCCTGGCACCGCCAGCAGCTTGCTGCTTGCGAATGAGGAGGGAAAAGCTAATTGAGGGGGCGTTTTGAAACAACTTGTGCTAAGGGCTAGAAAGTGATTCTAAGGGGTATGCAATAAACTCAGTTGGAAACCCACACGAGTTAAGGGCACAGTCAAAGTCTCCCAGTAAGTCAACCACAGCCGTAGATCAGATGCATATCAAAGGTTGTCTGCAGCTATCCAAAAGATTGCAGTTCCATCAGGGACATGACACATCTGGGACATGATTGCATCCAGGCCGTCGACTTCTGGAAGATCTCGGTCGTCAACACGGTCCAGGAGGAGGCTTGTCAATGCCAGTCAATGCTATAAGAAGAAGACTTGGCCGAGGGAAACCTCATTCTGTCTTGTGCTGGTAGTAGCCAAGCTGCTGCATGCGAGGCTGGTGTAGGAAGATGGTGGTGCCAGCCTAGTTGGAGGACATGCTGAAGCGGCCATAGCCGCCAGAGCCGTAGATGTAGGTGATGAGGTTGGGTGAGGAGGAGGAGGATCAGGGCTGTGAGACTGATGAGAGGTGTGAGAGGAAGCTTACCTGGACTTACCTGGCGCCAATGTGATTGATCTGCAGCTGGTCTCAACGAAAGTGAGAAAGGACAGCACCATCCTCCAGAGCTTGCTGTGGACTGTGGAAGGGGGATGGGCGCTCTGCTGAAATCTCCACAGTGACTACATTAGTGGTCATCGGAGGTGAAAACCCATTGCTGAGTTGGCGATAGGGGAGAAGTCCGAGGAGGAAGTGGGACTGAAGAGCGACATACATGTATTCTTGATTATGAATGTCATTTTTCTCACCTCCCCTCTGTCTATTTTCTCCTCTCTCTCTTCTTCCATGTTCTTCTACGATTGTTCGTTACTGCTGAAATGAGCATTCAACCGAGATATGGACTTCCAAGTTCCAATCATATCTGGGGACTTCATATTGAACGCTGGGTTCAGATTTGTATGACATTGCTGGTTGGCTTCTCAACAAGATTGGGTTCATCGCAGGTAGATGAGAAGGGAATAAAAGGTATCACTCGATTAAGCGAGAAAGAGAAAGAGAAAAGGGGAGGGAAAAAAGAGAAAAAAAGAGAGAAAAGAGTAGGGAGAAAAGAGAAAAAAAGAGGGAAAAGACATGATACGCTTCTTAACACGATGTAGAGAGGCAGCGAAATACTGGGCCAGAGCATCCGACCTCTGGAAATGCCTCTTCTCTACCCTGTTCACCGAAAACCCCATCCAGCTCCTCCCAACATCCCTTCCCACTTTTGGAAGATGGAGAGGATCTGGTTCGGCATGATCGGAAAGGTGACACTCTGGGCCATATGGAAGGAAAGGTGGAGCAGAACTATTGAAGGTCTCTCCAATCCACGTGAGAGTGTGTGGGCGGCTACAAAGGTTTACGGATCCAGGCGGAGATTCTATGCAAATGCAAATGGCAAAAGGCCAAGCATTCCATGCTGGACGATCCGCACCTGCAGCATAAAATCAGAGCGAAATTCATGAGGGAATGGCTGGTGGGAGGCAGAGTAGCGGACATAAATGGCTCCTGCACACGGTGGAAAGACTGGCACAACTCAGAAGTGGGACTCAGAAGACAGATTTCGCAATCATCAGACCTGTAGGACCCAACACAGGCCCCCTAATCTGATTGCAGGACAGAGAGGAGGAGGTCTACAAAGAAATGGTCAACAACTAGAAGGATCATGGTTTCAACTGGGGGGTCTGTGGTTTGCACATCCCTTCATCCTTTCTTGTTTTCAAATTTCAAGTTTAATTTGGCAGGTTTAGGATAACAAACCTGAGAGGAAAGGTAGAGGAGAGGCAAGCTGACAGTCAATCCTCCAGGCATCTGGAGCAATCTGCCGTTCAGGGGTCCTTCGTCCCTACGGAAGGAAGCGTGAGGGTTCTTGTTGTATTTCTGACTTGCCGGTGGAATAGGAACCGGCCTGATGCTTCCCAGATAAGGGCCTGTTCTTATCCAAAAAAGAAGAAGACGAAGAAGAAGAAGAAGAAGAAGAAGAAGAAGAAGAAGGGGGAGAGGGGGGGGGGGGA
>BFEA01000319.1:1725029-1738433 GCA_003427395.1 Chara braunii | reverse complement strand
AGAGAGAGAGAGAGAGAGAGAGAGAGAGAGAGAGAGAGAGAGAGAGAGAAAGAAAGAGAGAAGAAAAAAGTAGGGGAGAAAGAAAGGGGAGAGCTATGGAAGAAGTTTGTTCATCGTCAAGAAAATTTTATATGCACAGACGAGGTGAACCCAGATATTGCATAGGCCCCACAGTTTTTTTTTTTTTCCTTTTTTTTTTTTGAGTAAGGCGGTACTAAGGCCCCCCAGTTTTTTTGGAGAATCTAAAAAGAGTTTTGAAGAAGAATTCGTCCAGAAATCCTCTAAGCCTGACTTCATCATGTAGAGGCATTAAGAAGGGAAACTCACCTGCCGGGTCAGCGGTCATCTCCCTAGCACGATGCAGGAAAGCTGTGATAACAGCGGATTTCTGCTGTTTACTGGAGGAGCAAACATCCTGCAAACTCTGAGAGCAAAGAAGACCCTCCACCAAGAGCTGTTGATTGTTAGTGGTCGCTGCGCTCGTAACAGCCCCTGGATGTTCTTATTCAGTTTTTTTACTGCTATGACTCCAATCTTCTGTTGCATCGAACTGACGAAGACGCTGGATCTTGGACATTTCTTGGATACGTCCAAGATCCAGTGTCGTCGTCTGTTTGATGCAACAGAAGATTGGAGTCATACGAGTCAAAAAACTGAATAAGAATATCCAAAGCAGGTTGGGAATCCTTCAAGTGTCCTCTCCTTTTTTTTTCTTTTTTTTCTTTTTTTAATTTAAACAGAATCTCTCGGTTCTGGCTCCTGCCATTCTGGGGAGCAACAGTCCAGTTCCTATTCCCCCGGCAAGTCAAAGATGAATACAATAGTCACACACACACGCCCCTCCCCATTCCGGTTGGGAGGTCCGAGTGGACGGCATTGATTACTTCCTTTGGGAAGGATGTACCACCCCTCACCCCTGCCTACGTTAGCCTGCTTGACTTAGGTTCTGAGTACTGAGGGTAGGGTGACCTCTAAGCTCTTTGAATAGGGTGTGTGATTTGTATACGGTGGCTTGGCCTGCTTGCTCCTCTCAGCTACTCTGCAGCCTGATCCAGATTTAAGTTCTGGAGGTGCTTGCCTGCTTGGTATACTGATTGATTTGCTATGTCGGTGAGGAACTAGTGATCTGATCTTATAAGCCCCTAAAGGTGGTTTCCGCTGTCTATTACTTAAACCCTAAACCCTGTTATCTTGTCTTTCTGTCTCTTCCTATCTATTTACTTCTTTTGCTGCAAACCTGTACCTTTCTCCCACTGTACCGTACCTACCGAGTTGGCCTAGGCTACTTTTGTCTAATCTGTGTTTCTCGCGGTCTAGGTTAGTTTTGTCTAATCCTTTGCGGCCGTGATTACTTTTATTACTTGTTAGTAACGAGTCTACTCTCTATCATAGTTGAAGGGTCTGTTAACTGTACGGAGATTATCATAGGAATCTTTAGTCTTGGGATGTGATGTCAGGCTGTGTTTGGGGGGGACGTGTGGGTGCTGTGGTGTCGTTGGGCTAGGGTTGTGCTTCTTCGATCTATGCAGAGTTCATGTGGACAATGAATGAGTCTGGTATGCTGTTGAAGGATTCCATGTTTGATTGACAGACCTGGGGGCTGTCCTCCCAGAGTGAGAAAGCTAGACTTTACCCCTTGATATGTGCTATTTTGCCCTTTGCCAGATAGTTTTCTTCAAATTTTTGTTTGTATTCCTTTGCTGTGGGTTCATTTGCTTCCATTCTCCTTCTTACTTGGCGCCATAAGACCTGGTATTCAGTTTCTACCTGCTGTTGCAACAAGTTCCAGGCTTCCTTTAAGTGCATTGATCTCTTGTCTATTGTTTCTTTGCATCTTGTCCTCCAAATGGCGCGGAGCATTGCTTTTCTAAGGATTTGGAAGAGATTGGTTTGTAGAGGGGCCAGTCTTCCAGTGTTGTAAATCCTAGCAATAGGAGGATCGGGTTTGTTGTTAGAGCCGTAGATGTGACTGAGTTCCATATCTTGGATATTTTATCCCAAATCGGTTGTATCCTGGAACAGAGGAGGAAGCAGTGAAAAAGATTCTCTGTCTGACCCTCCAAGCAGTTGGCGCACAGTTCTTTCAAAGGGCTCCTGCCTTCTCTTCTTCTTCTAACATTCAGCCATTGGTTTAGGGGGATGTGTAAGTACAGTATTAGCCATTGCAGGCTCCTGAACTTAGCGGGGTGCAGAGTGGCGATTTGATTCCACGGAATCTGAACTGGTTTTTCCGGGTCTACCTCTAAATGCTTCCACCAGCGTTCAGCTATGACTGGCTCCGGGGCTACTGATCTACGTCTTAGTCTGTATCCTAGTCTAGTTGTGAAGTGAATGATGTTAAATTTAAGGTTAATACCTGTTGGGCTCTGCTTAAGGTTCCATGCCCATTCTGTTAGGTCCACTTCTAAATCTTCTAGCGTCGTTTGGGGGTGAAACAGGGTGAGTTCATCATTTTCTACTACCCTGATTCCCCTTAGCTGGTCCTCTCTAACTGAGATATCTGCTGTCGGGTCTTTATTGATTTTACCTAGACTACCAGCGGGGCCGCCCGGGTCACCCTATTTTCCCAGACGGCCCTGCCGTGCAAGGACCAGGGAAGGTCCTAGCAAAAAAAAAAAAAAAAAAAAAAAAAAAAAAAAAAAAAAAACCGAAAAAAAACTATATTATGCAGAAAAGTAAACTGAACAACTTTTCCTCCAGGGTCACATCGAAAATTCTTTACCAATTTTAAAATAAAAAATAAAGTTAAAATTTAAAAACTAATTTTTATTTTTTTATTTTTTTATTTCTTTTTGGCCCGGCTGGGCAAGTGGCCCCGGGCCACTCTGGTAGCCTAGGATTTTACTTATATCCATACCTGGTTCTTCCAACCTATTCATCGTGAAGTTGTACCGGCTGTTTCTACCTTCTATCCTTCCTGAAAAGGCTAGAGCATGTTCGCGAGGAGTGATTTGTGGCATTATTGCCAGTCTCCTATTGCCCGTTGTCTATCTTTTTGGAGCACAGGGACCCATTCCGTTGGTATGGCGCATAGCATTTGTTGGAGATTTTGGGCTAGGTTGTGGCTTCCTTTGAGCTTGCCGCGGAGCTGTCTGAGTTCATCCAGTCATTCCTGTCTTCGTCCCAGATATGTTTGATTTGCCAAACTCCTTTTTCTAGCCAGTTACCCATTTCGAATCCTTTGCGATGAGCGTGAAGGGCGTTCCGTTATTTGAGATTATCCAGGGTTTGCAGAAAGGGGGTTGCCTCAATATCTCTTCCTTGGTGCGCGGTTGTATGACCTTAGCTGGGAATGTTTCTCCCCATGCCTGGAGTATTGTTCTCCAAAACTTTAGTCTTGGTTCATTTTTTGTCTGATCTTGAATTGAAGCTCCTTTTCTCATTGTCCATGACTTGTTCATTACCCGGAAGGTACCATGCATGTTTGCTGGTGTGTTGTATACCGGTAACTGTTGTAGGCCTTGTAAGGCTAGAGGTTGCCACGGGAGTCTAGGACTGGTTATTAGTTTTAGGATCCATTTGGTTTGGATTGCTTTTATTTGAGTGGCTGGATCCAGTATTCCAAGTCCCCCTTGGGTCTTTGTCTAGTCACATATTGCCACGCTACCTTTGTAATGAAATGTTGTCTGGAGGCAGTAAGCCAAGGCTTTCCTTTGTAAGTCTTTGAATGCCTTTTGGTCTGGGGACCATAAGGCTGCCACGTAACACATCATTGAGAATATTGACGAGTTCAGTATTAGGGCGCGACCAAACAGTGAGGTGTGTATCCTTCCTCAAGAACTCAGTTTGCTGGTCATTTTTGCAAATAGACTAGGCGCCATTTCCGTTGCAGCAGTGGATTTTGTCATTTGAATTCCTAGGACTCTGATGGGATCGGTCCAAGTCATTCCCTCTAGGGTGTTTGATGGCACTTCCAAGTTATCCGTTGTTATCCACCAGCCTACTGTTTTTTGCCAGTTGATACGCATTTCGGTTGCTAATTGGAGCACGCTCATAGCTCTGGTGAGGGACTGAAAGGATGAGGAGGAAACTCTAATTAGTACTGTCAGGTCGTCTGCAAAAAGGATAGTAGGAGGGATGCGATAGCTACTAGAGTTTTCCTCTAGTTGATCGGTGAGCTTATGGATGGAGGGGTCTTTTCTTAGGAAGGATGTTATGGCCTCCATTATGAAGAGGAAGATTGGTGCGGCCAAGGGGTCACCCTGTCTGACAAAGCGGGGCATCTTATATGTCCTGGAGATATGGCCGGTCACTTGTACAACTCCTAGTGCATCATTATAAAGAACTCGCACCCATTTCCTGAAGTTAGGGCCTACTCCCATTGTTTCCATGCATTGTTGTAGGAAGTCCCAATTAACTCGATCGTAAGTTTTTTCGAAGTCAAAGAAGAGGATAGCTGCATTCATTTTTTTGTCTTTGATGTATTTTACTGATTCGGCGAGAGTCATTACATTGTCTAGAATGAATCTACGCGGTATGAAGCCTGTTTGGTCTATATGGAGACAGTTTTTTGTAATCTTTCTTATCCTAGTTGCTAGCAGTTTGGCTAGGATTTTGTACGCGACTGTTAGCAGGGTAATAGGCCTGTAGTTTTTAATGTCCATGGGGTCTCCCTTCTTGTAGAGTAGCATGACTATACTTGTGCTTAGAAATGGTCCCAGACCTTCTTTGTCCCATGTTGTCTTGATAAAGTTGTTGAATTCTTCCCCTAGCAGAGGCCAATATGTCTACCAAAAATCTTTGGAGAGTCCATCTAGGCCTGGTGTTTTCCCGGGTTTCATGGTATCTAGGGCTTTTTTCAATTCTTCACTGGTGATTGGTTGGTCGAGCTCTTCAACCATGCTGAGGGGGATTGTCTTGTCTAGATGTTTGCATAATTTTTCTCTAGCCCGTAAGACTGACCTAGGCGTGGGGCTTTCTGTTTTGGAGGAGGTGAGTTCTTTGTAGAAAGATTCCGCTATATCGAGCATTTTTTTTGGACTTGATGACAACCCTTCCTCCCCTCTAAGTTGTTGTATGGCTGACTTTCTTCCTCTTGATTTGATTTTTTGAAAGAAGAATTTGGTTATTTTTTCACCTTCTTCCCATTCCTTGATTCTTGCCCTCAGTCTCAAGCCGTTTGCTCTCCAAGAATTATAGTTGGCCAGCTCTGTTCTAGCTCTAGATAGTAGTTCTTCGTAGGTTGTAACTCCTGGGTTAGTGTTGAGGTCTAATTTTGTGAGGTTAACTGCTGCTTCTAATTCTTTTATGCGTTGATTTCTTCTGGCTGCCAGTTTTCTAGAGGCCGATGATGCTGCTTTTGATACGTTGTTTACTAAGGATGGGAAATTTGATTTCTCCCTCTCGGAAACTATGCATGCTTGAACAATTTCTTCTCTCGATTCTATTCTTTTTAGTATAGAATTGTTGATCTTGAAAAAACCTGGCCCTTTTTGTAATCTTGGGTCAAAGAGAAATTCTATGAATATTGGGTTGTGGTCAAGTCCACTGTGGTAGGGTAGTTTTCCTATACCTGTGTTGAGGATCATTCCTCTGAGCAAGTCGGATACTAGAAAATAGTCTATCGCCGAGTTTGAGATGTGTTGTGTTTCTATTTCTTTTTCTATATGTGATTCTATTTGCCTCCGGGTGTATTGTTCTAAGTGGTTCTATTAAGTTCCTTTCAAGCATTAAGACGTGCATTATCTGGACTTCCGTTTGCAGTGAGGAGTCGCGGTCTCTTTGTGAGCATGAGAGTATGTCCCTAGTTGGATCTAGAGTAGTGTTCCAGTCACCTGCAAGCACTAAGTGTTTTTGTTCATCGCATATTACTGTTAGGTTTTGAATGAAACACTGTCTCTGAGAGAAGTCGTTAGAGGCATAGGCATTTATTAATTGGAATGATTCTTCCTTGTAGTGGAAATGGGCCTCTATCCATCTTCCGTTAACTAGGTCGAGTCTTCTCTCAACCATCTGAATTAGGTTGGCCGCTATTGATTTTTGGTGCCAGAGGACTGTCATTCCTACTGAACCTGCTCTCAGAGAAGGGGCCCAGAGTGCAAAGCATACATGTTTTAATCTGGTTATTATTTTGTTAATTATGACCTTGTGTTCTTGAGAATCCGACAAGTGTGTTTCTTGTAGACAAACTATGTCACGTGGATTCTTTGTAAACCAGTTCATATAGCTTACCATATTGTCCCATTTGTATGTGTTGGTTAATATTGATGCTAGCCCATTAACGTTCCATGAAACCACTGACAGTTCAGACTTTTTGTGTTTGACGGAAAAGTGGTTGAACTGGCACCCCCTTGGTCACATACTGACCGGAGTAGTATCGTCATGGGATGTTAAATGGGCACTCGTGCTTTTGCTTGTTTCATTTGAGGCTTAGTTGAAAGGGGATTCATTGTAGAGAGCATGCTTGACCTGGCGGGCCTTTGTTTCCAAGATCTGGTTCAACTGTTCCTCCCTGCCATCAAAGATTTTGTGCCCTTTGACTATTGAGGCTGAGACTGCCGCTCTTTCTGCGGGAATTTCTCCCCCCATGAGTCCATAGGAGATTGTGTGAAGTACCTTCCATGGTTTCCAAACAATGTGGTCCCTGAGTTGGGCTTCCATTGAGTAGCGCACCATGTAGGGTCTCAAGTCACTGACTAGGATGTCTACTGTGTCGTCCAACCATTCTTCTCTCCAATCATCCTTTGAACCGAGGATGTGTGCTGATACTGGTGCGTCCTTGGAGATGTTGGCAGCAAGAACCTTGTTGGAAGGGCTTGCCAAGGCTATGGGAGACCATGATTTGACTACAGCAATCTCCCAACCTTCATGCTCCTCGTTTCACCGATAGGGCAGTACTACTCTTTTCTTGCACCCCCCTTTGGCTTCTAGTCTGGCTGCTGTGAGGATCTCGACATTCTGTCCTTGGGCTAGCCCTTGTAGGTTGAACGTATCATCTGTTGTTTCTCTGTTCTGATCTCTAAAAATTGTGATCTGGGCATGTAAAATTTCCTTCTGACTGTCCAGGTCTTCTCTTGTGCTCAGGTGGATATCTTCTCCCAAGTTCCCTTCCACCTGGGCTGGGTTATTTGTTTTTTTTTGCTCTTTCCCTTTTGCGCCCTTGACTTTCTTGCTTGGGTGGATGCTTTCTGCTTTTGCGTACGTCTTCGGCCATTGAATTGCGATCTGTGTGGTTGCAATTTACCTCCTTGCTTGGTCCAGTCTGTGCCCGTAGCGTTCTGCGAAAAACTCAGACAATTCCTGTCCCTTTTCTAGTATTTCATACTGGTTTTGGGTTGGAACTTGAATGGTGGGGTCAACCTGGTTAAAGGTGAAGTTTTGCAGATTGAGGAGGTGCCTTTTGTGTGCCACTCGAATTTCGAATTCCACTTCCCTTTCTCTTTCGAGATTCTTGACATATCATTGAGCCATTTAAGTGAGCTTCCCTTACCTCCTTCGTGCTCACCTGGCTGTTCGTCTTGCAGGTTTGTTCTTTCTCCCTTTGAGTCTTGGGACATCTTGTCGTCCTCGTCCTCACCTGATTGTTCATTGGTTTTGTCTGTTTGTCTTTCCGCAGTGACTTCCTTCCCTTTTTCTCCTTCCCCTTCTTCCATTTTGCCTTTGCTGTCCTCCTCATTCTCCTTCTCTGTTTTCTCTATGTCCTCTTGTTCTCCTTCTTTGGTATCTGCCTCCATTTGGTCTATTGTGGAGGTTGTCTCGTTAGTTTTGCTTGCCTTGTTGGTAGTCTGGCTGTTTGCTGAATGGGTTGAGGTCGTTTGCTCGGCCTTTCTTTTGAGCGGTTTGCCTGTGTTTTCTGTGGAATAGATTCCCTTTGTGCTGGTGACTTTCTGTTCTTACTTTTGTGTGCTCTCTCTTTGTGCTTTTTCAGCACACAACACTTTCCCCCTTGCTTGTAAGTTTTCAATGTAGGCCTTTTCTCCTGAGGTCCCTATTCTAATGAGGTCATGTCAAATGTCCTTCCTTTGTTTGTCCTCTATGATTCCCTATGCGTTTAGGCATTGTTTTCTTAGGAATCCGCCATCCTTGTCCTCGATTCTCTTAGAACCCTTCTTTTGCCACTGACTCCCAAAAGGCGGGTAGATGTCTGGTTGGTTCACCGGTTCGTCCACCAGCGTCCAAATCCATTTTGGTGCCTCTAGTGTGTCGTTAAATACCCAGCCTCTGTAGGCTGGGTCGTTGACGAACCACAGACCTGCCTTTAAGTCGCATTCAACCAGGTTGGCTTGGATTTGACCCGGTTTGGCTCCTCTTTCTCTGTTGAGAGGACAGTTTCTGTTTGTGCCCAGGTGACCTTTCCCCCTGCATCTGAAACAACAGGGATTGGTTTTCATGGAGAGAAAGACAGTCATTTTTTGCCCATTTCTCCTGAAAAACCATACATCTGCGAATTGAGGTGGGACGCCTCATGGCACTTGCAGGCATGTTATTCTTGAGTCGTGATTTGGCGCTAGGAAATCTGGTCCCGATTCAAACCATTCTATGGCTGGGTTGTTCGGATGTGCCTCTGTCAGCCTTTTCTCTACGAAGCTATGCAGTCCTTCTGGGATGTTGTCAAATTGGATCCAGAAATTGCTTCTCAACATTGCTTGTTTGTGTCGAGATGCATCTGGTTGAGGAGCTCTTAAGGGTTTCCAACTGGTAACTGTGACCACTCCTTTTTTACATTTCAGACTGCTGAGGGAGATGGGATACCTGTCATAGGCTTTGTCCGGACAGACTATCATGACTGTGTTTCTTGTCCTCTTGTGATAAGTGACTACTGGTTCCGTTCCTGGTATCTCTTCCAAAGAGTGGAGGGTATCCCTTACCCAGGTACGCTTTTCATTCGGCAACGTGTCTGAGCACTTCTGTGAGAAATTGAATAGGACTGCGTGTTTTTCAAAAACTTCGTTGCAGCTTGCTTCATCTTCTTCTGGATATTCCCAGATTTCTATTGTTTGGCTCTCTCCTCCGTATTCGGCTGGGGATGTTTCCTTGGTTATGTTAACCTTGGCTTTTACTTGTGTGCTTGAGATCAGGAATTCCATGGCCCTTTGGCTTAGAGTTTTGTGAGGTGAGTTTGACGTGTCCTGTGAAATTTCCGTTGACTGTGCTTGTGTGTCCGACTGTCCGCCGTTTGATCCTTGGTGCGGTTGTCTCGTGTGGGTCGGTGAAGCTGGAGGCTCTGGGTTGTCCTTTGGTTTAGGTGGCCTTCCGTCCTCCATGGCGACCGCTTCGGCGAAAGACTTGGCGATGGTGAGAAAGAAGCTCTGGAAGTTGGCTTTTGGCCTTTGTTGTACGACTGTAACTGGTTCTCTTAGATAGCAGGATTGAAAGAAAGGTCTTTGTGATGTGGGTCGTGGCCGATGTCAGGCGAGGTGATTGAGGGTGGGTGAACAGGTGGAAGGGTTGCTTGACTTGGTGGATACTGCTTGGTTTCTAGCGTTCTGCCTGGCTAGATTTTGGCAGAGGTTCGCCTCCCTCCCCAGGAGCTGGGAAGCAAGGGGTGTTGTGGGAGGGATCGAATGGAAGAGGGATATATGGATAAGAGTTCTTGCTGCCTTGTCAAGGATTGGGGAACACTTACTCTCTCCTCGCGGGGATAGGAATAACCGGTGTATTAAAATGACAGAATGCTTCCACTTTTGCTCTTGAGATGAAGAACAAGACTTGTCACCAATCGTTACAACAGCGGGTCAAATTACAGCGCTTTGCCGTCTGCCTGAGAAATTTGGCATAAAATTCCCTCCCCTTCTGCCTGGGAGGTGGTGGTGCAAAGGGATCAGGTGAGATGTACCGATTGGAGAGTGATCAACTGGAGGCTGTTTGTCCTGTTAATAATTAATTGTCATTTCCCTTCCCCTTTTGGGGATGGGAATTACGGGCGAGAGGATGCGGCCAAAATTTCCCGCTCTTGCCCTTATGACGGAGGAGGACGAGTGTCGTCGCGATCGCATGCTTTGAATGTGACTTTATACTGCCGCGGCTTGTTGCCGTACTTGCGATCGGAGATGACGCGGTCAACTTCCTGATGGCCATCCATAGAAGGAGGGTCCTGCGATCGTCGGTCCGGAAAGTCGTCGCTCTTGGCTGGCGTGTAAGTTGCCAGCTTCGAGGCGTGGAAGACCGGATGGACCGTCAGATGCTCTGGAATGTTGATCACAAATGAAGGGCCATCGGGCTCATCGCCCGCGGCTGCTGTCACAGACCAAGGTCCAAACCACTTGGGAAGCAGTTTGCGTGAAACATCCTGTTCCAGTGCAAACTCTTCCGCGGAGACCCAAACCAGATCACCGGCGCGGATGGGACATGGTACGCGGCGCCTGTTGGCTTGCTGCTGCATGCGGAATTGAGCCTTTTGCATATTTGCGAGGGCTTGAGTCAGCAATTCCCTGTACTTCCGGACGGAAGAGGGAGAGCAGGCAGCGTCAATGTCGGCTGGTCGAGGGAGGAGAAGGTCGGCGAAGATCCGGCCTTTCTGTCCACCGTGGTGCAACTCGAATGGAGTCGCGCCGATCGCCGGATGCACCGAAGTGTTGTAGGCGAACTCGATGTCGGGGAGGCGGTCAACCCAATCTTTCTGGTCCGGACGGATGAGCGTACGAAGCATTATTTGAGCGGTTTGATGTGCCCGCTCCGTCTGCCCGTCTGTCTGAGGATGTCGAGCCGAACTTGGTTTCATTGTTGTGCCGAACTCCTCCATAAGAGCAGTCCAAAACGCCGACATGAAACGAGTGTCGCGGTCGCTGACAATGTCTTCTGGTACACTGTGGCCACAAATCCAACCAGTGTGCAGGAGGCGTGCCAGCTCGGGAGCCGTGGAGTAGTACTTGCAAGGGAGAAAGCGCGCGTACTTACTCAATCGGTCCACAGCCGTGAGGATGCCGTCGTGCTTAGCCGGTCGCGAGGAAATGGACCGGTGACGTCCATGGCAATTGAGAGACCGGGTTCCCGTGGGATAGGCATCGGGTGTAACTCGCCGTAGGGATTGCGGTTGCGGGGCTTGCTGCGTCGGCAAACTTCGCAAGAGTCGCAATACCGAGTGACATCGGTAATGAGGTCGGGCCATCGGAATCGCTGTCAAAGTCGTGCAATAGTGCGGTTGACTCCGAAATGGCCGGCGAATCGTGAATCATGATACTCGCCGAGGAGGCGAGTCCGAAGACGACGGTCGCGTGGGACACATAGTAAGTCCTTGCCTCTCGAGTGGAGGAGCAAGTRCCCGTCGACAATGCAGTAATGGCTGGCCGGCGGGTGATCCGAAGATAGCTGCGCATAGAGCGTGCCGAAGTCCGGATCAGACTCATATGCCCGGATGAAGTGTCGCTGAAGATCCTCGTCGAATGCGAAGGCATGATGTGTCATAGCGCAAAGATCTGGTCTTTGCGAGAGTGCATCTGCTGCGCGATTTGAGAGGTCGGGTAGATGTTTCGGTGTGAAGTCAAACTGGTCGATGAAGTACATCCATCGTCCGATCGTGCTGCTCACCGTATCCTGCGTCTTGTAGTAGGTCAATGKATTGTTSTCCGTAACCCATGTGAACCTACGACGCCCAAGGAGGAAGTGCCGCCATCGCTTGAGAGCCATGACGAACGCGAGTAGCTCCTTCTTCCTTGCATCATCAAGCGAGTTGATGGGAGACACTTTGTGGCTGAAATACTCCACAGGGTGCCAGTCGTCGCTGTCGTGCTGTTCCAAGACTGCCCCAATGTCGTAGCCGGAAGCGTCCGTAGTCACTCTCGTCGGCAAGGTGGGGTCATAGATGCTAAGGACGGGTGCCATGAGCATAGCCGTCTTAAGTGCTTGGAATGACCGGCGTGCGCCGTCATCAAATACGAATGGCACCTTTGGCAACTGTAACCTCGTCATAGGTGCAGCAATCCTGGAGTATCCGGTGATGAATCGCTGATAGTAGCCCGCCAATCCCATGAATGAACGAACGTCCGTGGTGTTGGTGGGCTCGGGCCATACTCGTAGGGCCTCGATCTTGTCCGCGAGCGGACGGATGCCTTGCGGCGTCACATAATGGCCCAAGTACTCCAGCTCCTGCCGCGCGAATTCACACTTGTCGCTGTTGGCTTTGTACTTGGCCTGTCGTAGCCGCTCCAAAACGGCGCGCAGGTGCTCCACATGCTCCTCCAAACTCCGGCTGTACACCAGGATGTCGTCGAGGTAGATAAGTACGTAACGATCCAGCATGTGTCGGAACTCCGTTGTCATAGCCGCGTGGAAAGTGGTCGGGGCATTCGTAAGGCCAAATGGCATGACCAGCCATTCGAAATGCCCACACCGTGTCTTGAACGCGGTCTTGTAGCGATCCTCATTGCGAATCTCGAGTTGGTGGTACCCTGACTTGAGATCCAGCTTAGAGAAGAACTGGGCGCCGCCCAATCGCTCGAGAAGGTCGTCGATGCGTGGGAGAGGGTCGGCGTTCCTGATCGTCTGCGTGTTGAGCTTGCGATAATCGATGCACAACCGCAAGTCCTTGTTCTTCTTCCGGACGAAGAGAACAGGAGCACCGTATGGCGATGAGCTAGGCCGAATCCAGCCTTTCTCTAAAAGGTCGTCGAGTTGTGCCCGAAGCACACTTAACTCTTCCTCGCTCATTCGGTAGATGCAACCGCGCGGAGGTACGGCCCCGTCCTCGAGGATGATCTCGTGGCGGATGGGTCGGCCCGGTACTGCTCCGTGCGGGCCTTCGAACATGTCGCTGTAGGCATCGAGAAGTTTGGTGATTGGTGGACCCGAAGGTGAGTCCGTCGATGAAGCGTCATGGGGCGGGAGGGCGTGGAGAAAACACACCCCCATCTCCTCGATGTCGTCTCTAATGATGGAAGCTCGCATGCTTGCGGGGGATACCATGTGGCAGCTGATTGAAGGATGAGGAAGAGGCACCGTGCATGGAACTAATACTCCGTTCCGGTCACGAACGTGAACGGTGCGGTTGAAGAAGTTCACCGGGTGATCCTTGCTTCGCAGCCATGACATGCCCAAGATCATGTCGAATTTGGTGTCCAGAATGTCAAAGGACACCGCCTCACTTGCGTGAGGGGCAAAGTACAATGGGACGGCGTCAATGCACTGGTCGATGAACTTGTGCGTATGACCGTCTGCCAGGGTGACTTGCGTAGGCTGGGACTTCCTCCGGACACGTGGGCCAAGGCCGGCGCGTACCATGAAGTCCTGGCTGATGTAGTTGCGAGATGTTCCGCAATCGATCAAGGCACTGCAGGTCGCCTCTCCGATCTGAATGCGTATGTATAGCAATGGTGCGTCGATGTCGTCGTACCGTTGCATCTTGAACTTGCGGTCGATCTTCGCGATGAAAACATGAAGGTCGACAACCTCTGCTCCGGCGTCCATCAACGGAGCTGGTACTGCAGTGTGCAAGTAGTCCCGCAATTGTGCCATAAGCACGTTGCAATG
>BFEA01000319.1:1692441-1706358 GCA_003427395.1 Chara braunii | reverse complement strand
CTCTCTCTCTCTCTCTCTCTCTCTCTCTCTCTCTCTCTCTCTCTCTCTCTTGTTGCAGCTAGTGGAGGGGATGTCACTAGTAGGAAGCAGAATGCTGTACAGCACAAACAAAAGCTACATGAGTGATCCTTGCTGACCACTGAGCATGTGGTTTGATTGGCAATGAATGAATGAGATGTATTCTTATCCCATGGCTGAAATGGTACCTGCAACTGGTTGTGATTGTTTCTGGAAAATGGGATTACTCTTAGGCTTGATCAATTTTGGATGGCTTAGAACTTTGTTTCGGGACTGCCTTGTTCTGGGTATTCCTTAGAACTTTGTTCTGGGACTGCCTTCCATGAAGAGTCTGGCAGCTCATTTTCTCCTAATGTTGATTTGAGTCATTTTGGTCAATGGGGGAATTTCCCAAAGGTTAAGTCGCCAGATTTCGACTTTTCACCTACTAACCCTGAACTCAAAATCCCTCACTTCTCTCTCAAAACGTCCTCCTACATCTAAGTGGTTATGTCCTCAATGTGGACCTTCTCTGGCAATGCGCGCTTGCTGAGGGGTGACAAACAGGTACATCTTGAGTGCTGATTCCTAATTCAAATTTGATGTTGTGTCCTTTGTTCTAGCCTCGGCTCATCAATCCATCCAATCTTGACTCTAGAGGCAACTTAGGTCAGGGAACCTGCATCTATCTAATGTACTCCTGGATGTGATGTCATGTTGTGAGCATAATGCTCTATCTTTCATCTGCTAACTGGAGGATGGTGTCAATCTTGTTTGCTATTCATCTTAAGTCCAAGTTTTTTGTTCCATCATGTATGATAAGTCCATGTGAGTTTCCTGAGTCTTCTGATAGAAGAAAGCTGTGCGGTTTTGCTTGCTCTGTCCTGCATGCATCAGACAGAAGAAGAGTTGGCTAGACGCAGTTACATCTATCAAAGGACCATCAAGTCATTGGTGCATAAGCTCAAAGGTACTCCATATGCTTGTTCATAGAACCCTCACAGAGGATGTAGAAAATTATTGCATACGGCATATGTTATTAGGCCTGGGAAACTTCTAATTTATGATGTCTGGTTGGGATAGAGCTTCATCACCTTACTCACAGATTAGTCTTTGCCCCTTGTTAACGACCAGTACCTTTGACGACCTTTGCTTTGGTATAGAAGGGGGTCATGCTGGGCATCTGGTGGTAGCACGAAGGAGACCGGTTACAAATGCATGAAGGGAGTCATGGTCATCGTTGATCGGTTCCCTAAGTATGCTATGCTCATTCCTTTACCTTCTGAAGCAAAAACCAAACTGGTCATTCAAAAATTTCAGATGCGTTGGGTCTCTGAGTGTGGCTTTCCTAAGACCATTGTGTCTAACATAGATGTACGGTTCACCGGACAGCAATGGCAAAAGCTAATGGAGGTGTACGGCACAAGGTTGACAATGTCATAAGGTAGGCACCCTGAGACAAATGGACAGACTGAGCAAATGAACCGTCTGTGCCAGCAACTTCTGCGCATGTATGTGAGACCGGACCAAGTGGACTGGGATGAGAACTTGCTTAAGATAGCCAGTGCATATAACAACAGTGTGCATGTAGTCACTGGAAGAACACCAAATGCACTGCACAAGGGATGGCAACCCAAAAGACCTATAGACTCCTTGGCGAGGGACCAGATTCAAAGGTTACCTCCAGGTACCCGTGAGTTTGCAGTTCTGTATGACTTGCAAAGGTTAAGGAAAACATTGGAAAAGCTCAAAACCAGATGATCGAACAAGCTAATAAGCATCACAGACCTGCACAGTTCGAAGAAGGAGATCTGGTATGGGTTAAGCCTAATGAGTTTAGGAATCTCACAAAAACTGCTAGCTGTCTACTATGGGCCATGGGAAGTTCCGAAAGTGATTGGGGACACAAATGGACCATCTTATCAGATTGATGTGCCCCTACATATTCCACTCGACTAAACTGCTACCCTACATTGAAGGTCAAGACTTCCCTAATAGACCATCAATGTTTCCAACTTTCCACCTTCAGTGGTTGGAGGGTACCAAGTTCAAAAGATTCTCGAACACGGGTTTTTCTCTACCGCTTGAAGGAGAAGGCCACACAAGTAGTTCAAGGTAAACTTCAGTAACCAACCTGTGTCAGAAGCAAGATGGTTTAGTAAGAAAGAACTTACCTACTGCAGCTGATTTTTTTTTATTTTATTTTTTTGAAAACTTCATGTGTGGGGAAACCCACTTAACGAGGTGATAAGAGCAGCCTCGTTAAGTGGGCCCCAGCATTGAAGGCTCCATCTATTGGTGGGGAGCAGCACCTGCTGGAAATCGGGTCCAGCATCCCAATACAATGATATGACGAGTGTCAGCTGGAAATCGGGTCCAGCATCCCTATTCAATGATTTGTGGAGATGTCATTAGAGTGCATCCAACACTATGTGATTGTGTTCATTCGGTTTGTGAAGCCAAATCCGTATTCCACCATATCTGCCATGTCATTCTAAATAGCAGAGGCATTGATTACTTCCCTGCGACAGGGAAGGATTGACCTCCTGCCATCAAAGCCTAACCCTAACAAAAAGCATTTCCATCAACCACCACAACAAGCAATCATCAAACACACCAAAAAACAGCTCAGACACATGAAACCCTAAACAACCTACCTCCCACCTGAGGGGCCAATCAACACCCCTCCTTGATTGAAATTGAGGCCCGGGGAACTCCAATCAACAAAGGGGACATCGACTATCCTAGTTCCATCCGCTGCCAGACAACGAGGAGCGATTCAACATTCATATAGAAGAGGGGGGAGGCCAATAAAACGTTTTTTCAGCTCTAATCCCCTCTTCCCCGTCCTCGTCAGATCCCCACTCCTCTCTTCCCTGTGATGATGTCGCCGGTATTGATGTTGCCACTGCCATTATCACTGCTGATCTCATCGCGGTAGCCGTGGTTGTTGTTGTTGTCAATGCTGATGTTGTTGTTGTTGTTGTTTGTCATTGCTATTGTTGTTGTTGTTGCCGTTGTTGTTGCCGTTGTTGTTGTTGCTGTTGTTGTCTCTGTTGTCGTTGTCGCCACCAGTACTGCAGGCGCCGTTGTCGTTGTTGAGAACGCTGGTGATGATGTGCCTGTCGTTTCTGTTATTTTTGTTGTTGTTATTGTTATTACCGCGGTTGTCTCCGCCGCTGCTGACACTGCTAATGATGATGCTGTTGTTGTTATTGCTGTTGGTGCTGTACCCCTCATTGTCTTCACAGCCGCCAATATCGCTGATGTCGATGTTGT
Organism: Chara braunii; assembly: GCA_003427395.1. Classification (NCBI taxonomy): domain Eukaryota; kingdom Viridiplantae; phylum Streptophyta; class Charophyceae; order Charales; family Characeae; genus Chara; species Chara braunii. Next base: position 1,703,082 of record BFEA01000319.1, on the reverse strand, counting down.
TCTTGTTATTGATGTTGGCGCTGTTACCTTCGCCGCCGCCTGCGCCTCCTCCATGTCATTCTCGCCCTCCAGCCGCTCCTCCAACAGATTACGCAGGTTGTAACCCTCAGTGAAGAGGGCTTTGCAGGCATTCATCATGCCATCTGCCCTCCTCCAATCGATGCAGGTTTCGAGCTGGGGATCCGGCCCCACCTCCAGCTCCCAGATGATATCCAACATGTCCTCGGTCGTGTCATTCAACCAATCAGCCAGAGAGGTCGCTCCCTCTTCGACCTCTGGCTCCTCCTGTGACCGTAAAGACAACTCCCCAACAATCTCCTGTAACCGCCTGCATCCCTTCTCCATGGTAATCAGCCATTTGTCTGCTCCACATTGTAGCTCCCCCACCAAATCCATCTCTTACCCAGAAAGCTGCGCCCTTATTGGGTTTCCTCGCCAATCTCACAGCTGGCGCTACCCCTGTCCACGCGTCGCGGGACATCAACGTCACCAACAGCAGATGCCACGTGGCAATCAAGGATCCACGCACGCCTGTCGGGCGCACGCACAGGCCTAGCTGCCGAGGAGCACCCCTCCCCAGCCACTAGTCTAGCCGGAGGGACCGGGCCTTACCGGTCCGCCAGCATCAGGGCGCTAGAGCTAGCGCAGCTCTCCTGACTGCAGCTGATATAATTGTGGCATATGAATGTGGGTTGAAAGAACCGTGCCTGAAAGAAAAATTTCTGCGGTGCAACTTGAACTCGGGCCAGAAAGAGTGCAATAAGCTCAGTTCAAAATCCGCAGGAGTCAAGGTCAAAGGCCAGAAATAGGGGTCAGAAGTCGCATCCTGAGTCCCGTAGAGGTCTGAGAAAGTCCTTAGGGTCAAGGGGTACTAGGCCCTGAGTCAAAAGCTGTGCCAGGACCCCCACATTGTACAATTTACTCGTGGAAAATCAAGAGTCAGACCCCGGACGGGAAATGCAGACCCATAGTCAAAATCTCACAGTAAGTCGACCACGGTCGTAGATCAGCTGCGCATCAAAGGTCGTCTGCAGGTATCCAGAAGATTCCAGTTCCATCAGGGACTCGACACATATGCCTTGCACTGGCTCATGTCAGGTTGCTGCGCGTGAGGCTGGTGTGTGGAGATGTTGGCGCCAGTTGCTGCTGGAGGCGCCAGCCTTGTTGGAGGACTAGCTGGAGCGGCCATAGCAGCCATAGCCATAGATCTAGGTGATGAGGTTGGGCGAGGAGCAGGATCAGGGTTGTGAGACTGATGAGAGGTGTGAGGGGAAGCATACCTGGACTTACCTGTCGCCAATGTGATTGATCTGCTGCTGGTCTCCATGAAGGTGAGGAAGGACAGCGCCATGATGCCGCCATCCTCCATAGCTCGATGTGGACTGTGGAAGGAGGATGGGAGCTCTGCTGAGATCTGCACAGTGACTACATCAGTGGTCGTCAGAGGACAGCATGCATTGCTGAGGTGGCGATAGCGGAGAAGCCCGAGGAGGAGGTGGAATTAAAGGGCGACATACATGTATTATTGATTACAAGTGGGTATCCCTGTCTCTTATACACATCTAGATGTGTATAAGAGACAGATACATGTATTATTGATTACAAGTGGGGTGCCCGCTGTGGACGCGGTGGGAGCCGAGGGGAGGGGAAAAACGAAAAAAAAAACGAACTTCCAGTGAGAACGAATCTTAATTGAGAACGATTTTATTCATGTCGCGGATTTGAACTTGGGTCTGTCAACAGTTCGCATGTGTACAAACTGAGCTAGGCCCACTAGTGTCTCTGCATGTAAAGAAAAAAACACAAAAATATCTACGTGTCTCCTGAAAGCTGTTTGTGTTCAAGYGGAGGATTCAATCTCATTTTGCACATTTGGGCTCTCGCGACTTGGAGAAAAATTTCGGGAGTACTCCCGAACGTCCGAAGACGCGAAAATCCATTAGGGAGTGCGCTTCGCTACATTGCACTTGCGGGGATCAAGGTCCTCGGTAGGCCTAAGGGGCCCTGTTTGCAGCATTGCCCGCCCTAAGTGAAGGCGGAGGTGCCCGCCCTAAGTGAAGGCGGGCCTGACATATCGCAMGAGGCCCCCTACTGGCAATTTCATATTTGGGGTCCAGGCAATTGCGACGCGCCAGTTGGTTGAGAGAAACTCAGGCCGGGCCACAAAGACATTTCCACGGCCCTCTGGGCTTTTCCAAAGAATGCAGGCCCTGGGCGTGAATCACAGCCTCTTACAGAGACAGTTGGGCGCCCAACCGAACGAGGCCCAGCAGCCCAGTAGCTGCTGTACACAGGCAGCCTCCTGGGGCCTTCCGGAAGCTTCTGGGCCCAGGCCAGGGCAGCCAGGCAGGGCAAGCAGGCCAGCTCTTTCCATAAAGGAAAGAGCTCTCCGCTGGGAGGGTATTCGGTCACTTCCTGGCTGGCGGCAGCGCTGCTGGAGCGATTGCTCGCGGGCTGGCTGCCGGCATTGGAGCAAGAGACTGCGCACGTGYGGTCGTGTGTTGGAGCAGGGCGCTGCTGAGGGCAGCGCCATAGCCAGCCTTCATAGCGGGCTGGGCTTGGATGCACAGTGAGGCGCAGGGGTGGTCTTCGGGTGTAAGAGAGGACAGGTGTGGGTGTAAGTCAGGGAAGGGCGAAGGATGATGATGATGATGATGTAAGGGCACTTACCTTGTCTTGGCGATGGTCTGCATATGGGCGACATCTTCAAGTACTTCGGGTTGCCGCTGATGTCAACAGTTGCATTGTCTATTATTAGGCTGATCGTAGCTGTGTAGGAGTAGGCTGGGCGCTGAGCGCCAAGTAGGAGTGTGAAGGGACTGGACTCTTGTGTTGCTGAAGGAGAGAGAGAGCTCTCCATGWCATTGGTTTTCAGTACTACRAACCTCCATTGGTGTATTATTGGTGCAATGCTGCTCTCTGGACACAGTGTGACTATCTGGCTTTTAATGTGATGGTGTAATCTGGATTTGTCATCTCGCTGTTGCTTATTTTCCTTGCACACTCCCGACTTGGGGCGCTCTCCGMTTTGGAGGCCAGGAGGCGCACTTCAGACAGAGACTGTCCAGCACTGTCCAGCATGTGGYGACGAAAACTGTGAGGAGAATGCTTGTCTGCGCACGAGTTCTCCGGTCGAAACACAGRCCTCCACAAGAGGTCTCCYGAAAATGGCCTTTTACGGGCGGGAGGCTCAACCGWTTTCGGGAGTGCTCTCGGGAGCCACATTCTGACGGCTCCCGAATTCARTCTGACAGGTTGAACTCGGGAGCCAGTGTGGCRACGCTGCACTCCCGAAAATGGCCAARTCGGGAGTAGTGTGGTGAGACCCTTGGAGAGTAGTGGAGCGATGCCTGGGCTGCAGAAATGACAGAAAAACAAAAGGGCCTCGCTCCACCCCTCTCCACATGCACAGAAGACGAAGTATGGCATCTTTCCATGTTCTAGCGGAGGATCCAGTCTCATTTTGCACATTTGGAGAGTAGCGGAGCGGCACCCTAAGCAACGAATTGCAAGCGCCTCGCTCCACTACTCTCCACAAGCACAAAAAACAAAACATGTGGCAATTAAGGTCTAAAAGGACCAAAGGAGACCAAGCAATGACTTGCTGGTTTCTGCTGCCAAGACTGACTGGGAGGCTGTACACTAACCGTAGGGTTAGATTCGTAAATTTGTTTGGCTGAGGGCTAACTGAGAGACCTGCCTGTTTGGAAATTCACGAGGGACAGATCTGCAATTCCGGGAAAATACAGGCCCGGTACTAACCGAATTTCTACAGCTACCCTAACTGCCTATAGCAGGCCCGGGCTACCCCTAGGACAGACAGGCCCTAAGCGGCCTATACTGCTATACGGTCCTATAGCCTATAGCCGGGTCCGGTAGAGGCCAATAGCCGGGTCCGGTAGAGGCCAGGAGGCCGAAACAGCGGCGGTACCGGTAGGTCCAGTCAGTCCAGCCTAGGTCTAGGTTAGAGTAAGAAGTCTATAAGTCCGATAGGGAAATTGGGTAGGGACTTTTGGCTTTTCATTTTCGCGTGACTGCGTTCGTGGCCAACCAAGTTTAGGAGCGCTGAATGTCTACAGCGGCACCTGCGACATCAGCTGTGTGAGGCAGCCATAGCCCGCCTAGCTGAGACAGCCATAGCTGGGGCTGTGCTCAGCGCATCTATCCCCAGGGGATATCTGCGTTTGGCAGGACTATCGGAAGGTCTTCACTGAGTACATGTGGGTACTGCTGCTGCGGTAGCAGCCAGGCAGCCATAGCTGCCTTCTTCATCGTCAGAGTAACTCATCGGCACTGGGGACTACCTCGCTGTTCATGATCTTCATCTGGGTGTATGGCGCTGGCCTCTGGGAGGCTGTTTCCTGTCTCTTATACACATCTAGATGTGTATAAGAGACAGGTCAGAGTGACTCATCGGCACTGGGGACTACCTCGCTGTTCATGATCTTCATCTGGGTGTATGGCGCTGGCCTCTGGGAGGCTGTTTCAGTGCAGCGCTAGACTCTGAGAGTGGAGTAGTGAGTGGAGKGTGTGGTACTGRGGTGGCGAGACAYTGGGTTGAACTCTGTAACGATAATTKGGGTTRATTGAGTTGAGTTGGCTCATCATCTGTGTCATATTCCAATTGTGATCTTCGCAGTGTCATATTGTGATTGGTTGTTGGGAGTGTGTCAGAGAGAGAGAAACACTGAGTGTATTCTCCCCTTCTGTGCATGGTTGCTATTCCGCTGATTATCTCTGGTCTGTGTGCAGTTGGACTTTGTCTCGTTCTCCCCTTTGTCTCATGCATGTATGGGCGTGTGTGAGTTCTTTTGTGTGTTAGTGGCAAATCAATTGTCAGACAATCAAGTTCATAACAGTTGGTATCGGAGCGGAGATTGGACTTGGAGCTCAGAGGGTTGAGCGCAACAGGGGCAACTTCTCTTTCTGGCCCTAACTGGCGAGAAGTGCCATGGCGGCTCTTTATCTTCAGTAAAGACCCAGAGGAAGGGAAGACATACAAGCGGTGATTGCAGACTATCAGTTTGCGATTGATCAGGCACTCTGAGCTTGTCTGTGTGCCTGACAGGAAGTGGCGAGAACAGGGATATTTCGCCATCCACCTTTCATACCTCAGTTGATGACTGGGATCAGGGTGGCGAATTACACCCTAATCCAGCGATAACAGGGCGGCGGCTTCAATCCCAATACAGCGCTGAGGGAGGATTGATCATAGGATCACCTCCTGCTAAATTAACCCTACTCAGAGCTAAATTTAGCACCAGCGGCATATACCTTGTAGTGGCGAGATATCTTCAGGAGGGTTTTCTCTCGCCACTGAGCCAGATTCAGTGAATCTGAGAGGTGGGGCTGAATCGCCACATCATGCCGGAGCGGATCAACAAGTTTCAGGAGATTCTATACGTGGGAAGTTGTGGAAGAGTGTCTGCAAGTACTGGCGAGACCAGGGCTTGGCGGCCATAGCCAAAGCTTCATCACCCACTGAGTGAAATACTTCAAGTGAGTGTGTTCCATGGGACTCCCTGAGTAGCGATTAGTATAGAGGCAGTAAAACTAGAAACGATGTTTTGTCTATCAGTAGGGTCACAATCGTGAAATTGTCAGACTGCAAGACAACCATATCCATCTTCTTCCTCCCTACCCTGACTCATATCTCACTATCTATTGACATGTTCTGACTCAAAATTGTTATGGGACTGTATGACAGTATTGCGCTGCATCCTGTGTGATCATACTATGAATTCTGTGTAGGAAAAGTAGTGATACTGTGGATTTGAGTTTTGCGCTGAGTCTATTTATAGTCTGTGCTATCTAGGGTTAGTCACAACTCAAAATCTGTCCGTCAGAATTCAAGTCTGTCAGTCTGGGGTGAATCGCAATTTGATTTCTGTCATCTGTGCTTAAGCGCTAGCCCAGAATCATTGAATTTGGGTCATTACAGTGAAAACTTGAAATTCGCCATATCTAGGGGTATTTCTGTTGATGTCAACAATGTCGAAATTTGAGTCTAGGGCTGTCAGGGCATAGGTTACTGCATCGCTACTACTTGCTGTGTTGTTTCAGTCAATTCTTGCCTGTCTCCATCAATACTACTAATCCTCTGTGCTTTCTGATGGGCTCTGGAATGCTAGTGACCTCTGGAATGCTGTGAATGTGCATTTTGCAACTTCAGTGAAAGTTCAGTGTCAGGTATAGGAAATCATTAGTGCATGATTTTACTGGACACCCAGTCAGCCTGATTCCTGACCCCAGCGGTTCAATTCCAACCCTAATCGCTTGTGCCCACTAACCCACACTACTCTGTGAACTGACAGTGCAACGAATTTTGAGTGTCTGTGGGAACTGTAAATCGCTGCACCTCCTGCTGTTTTACTTATTATTTTTGTTGTTTTAAAGAGGGAAAATGTCTGACGCAGCTGACTCAGGTGCAGGGAAGGTAGAGGTAGTAGTCAAGGAGGAAGAGCAATCTTCCCCCTCTGCTTCTACCCCTCCTCCTCTCACCCCTGCGCAGTGGCGCAAGAAGGAGATCCAAGAGAAACTGTGAGAGCAACAGGCGCTGCTCGCAGAGGCAGAAAGACAAGAGGCTGCAAAACTGGAAGCTGCAACAAATGCTTCCAGAAAGGAGCATCTGCTGCAGCAGGCTGAGAAGACTGTTGCAGATAACCGGGTGGCCCAGTGTACTAGGGATCTGGCTGAGCTGATAATTCTGCAGGACAAACTTACAACCAGCCACTTCACAAACTGGGATGAGAGGATCCAGCGACTGGAGACTATAGTGGCTGATCTGGGAACTCAGCAGTCTAAGATCCTGGACTCTATCCAGAATCTGACTGCCCAGTTAACAGCAGCCAACGTCATTAGTCCCCTGGTCCCTGTGGTCCCCACTCCAAAGCCCAAGAAGCCTTCTCAGCCCCCTTCTCCACCTCCTTCGCCTTCTGGATCTTCTCACCCTTACGTAAGTCTTCCCCCTCTGTCACCTCCCAGGCTAAAGCCACGCCTCCTCCCACCTTTGCTGCTGTTGTTGCTGGGGACCAGCGAGGCCCCAAGATCCCTGCCCCCAGCAAATTCAAGGGGGATGACCCCAAGATTGATGTTGGGGACTGGGCAGCTGGAACCCGGACATATCTCAAGGGGTTCCAGTGCCCAAAACAGCAAAAGGTGGCAACGGCCGTGGGGCTGCTGGAGGGGCCAGCCCAGAAATGGGCTACCTCTACAGCCAGCTCCCCAGTCACAGACCTTGGAGGACTGGGCATTGGCACTGGGGGCTGACAAACTTTTGCAGGCCCTGGAAGATAGGTTTGCAGACAAAGAGAGAGCCCACAAAGCTGCTGATAAGATTGTACGCCTGGGCCAGCAGCGATACAGCGGCAGTCTGCAGACTCTATTTGCTGAGTTTGAGCAGCTAACTTCCACCCCTGGGTTAGTGATGTCTGCTGATGACTTACTCACTAACTTTTGCAGGGCAGCGCTTGAAAAGTTTTCTGTTGCTTTGTATAGCGCCGGACACAAAGACTGGCGATCATTTGGACGAGCAGCACTGGACATGGAGGCCAAGCTCCATGTTCAGGCCCCCTCCAGTGATAGGAGGAAGGGCGCCTTCCCTCGCGGTCGTAGAAGGGGAATGGCGGCCCTTGCATATGCGGGCTCTGGATCAGCCTCTGACACAGGCTCCCAGCCTGGTACACCGCCAACTGGGACTGCTTCAGCTGCTGTTCCGGATGTTGCAGCAGTCGTACAGCAGCTGCAGGCTGCGCTGGGGACCTTCCAAAAGGCTGGGTCTCCCTCCAGCACAACCTCCAGCAGCAAGGGGAAGAGCCAGGGATGTCGCTCTTCAACCCCTGCCCGGCGCCCTAACCTGCCACGTGACGTCCGCTTTCCTGCAGACCCCCTTAATCCTAAAACCCTACCCTGGCATGATTTAAAAATTCAGGAAGGGGTGTGGAGGAAGAAGAAGGAGAAGGGAGTCTGCTTGAGGTGTGAGGGACATCATTTTTTGAAGGACTGTCCCTACATGCCTAGCCCAGCTCAGTCAAAAAACTGAAGCTGAACCTGGAGACTGCAGTTCCCTCCAGTGTTGCATTTGCATCTGCATCTGCATCAGCTTCAGTTGAGACTAGTTCCTTCCTTCCCAGTGTGGGGACTGCGCGAACAACATCCTTCATTTATGAGGATCCTGACCCGGATCAAGAACCGGATCAGTCTGAGTGTCATTCACTTGCTGCTTTTTTCTTTCACCTGAAGGAACAAAAGCAGAACAAGTTTGATCTCATGCTCCTTCGGCCCCTGATCAATCACAGCAGAATCAAAGGGCTGCTGGACTGTGGAGCCACCAGAAATTTCATGTCCCCCAGTGCAGTTAAAAAGTTGCATGTGGGCATGAAAGTGGTGCAACTGCAGCAACCGCTGCAGGTCAGGATAGGTGACTCCACTGTTCTGACGATCAGGGAGAAGGTCAGGGGTATCCCTGTGACCTTCGATAGTGCTGGAGAAGTCAGACATAGTCTGAACTTCTACATATTCCCTGATTTACCCTTTGATCTGTTCTTCTCCATGCAGTGGTTGAAAGCAGTCAACCCAAGGATCGACTGGCAGATCCCCAAGGTTGAGCTGCCAAACAGCAAGGGGGTGTATCAGCCATGTATGATTGCAGTTGAACACCACCCTAAGACATCATGCTTCTGCCTGAGAGCGAGAGAGTTCTACGCTCTCTCACGCCAGTATGACCACGAGCGTCTGTTTATAGCGCTGGTCAAACAAACAGATGCTCCCACTACCCCCTGTCCTCCTGAAATACAGCAGGTTGTAGACGAGTACACTGATCTGATGTAGGAGCCCTTTGGGTTACCCAACCGGCCAACCAAGCATCACATTGAGTTGCTGCCTGGAGCGGTCCCTCCCAAGGGCCACATCTACAGGATGTCACCTGCTGAGCTTGAGGAGCTCAGGCGACAGCTTGAGACCCTAACCAGCAAAGGCTGGATCAGGCCCAGCACTTCTGAATTCGGTGCTTCAGTCCTCTTTGTTCCAAAGGGGAGTGGGGTGTTCAGAATGTGCATAGACTACAGGGGTCTCAACAAGATCACTAGGAAGAGCACAGAGCCACTTCCTAGGATCGATGACCTTCTGGATATGGTCCAGGGCTGTACCATCTTCAGCAAAGTCGACCTCAAATCTGGCTATCACCAGATTGAGATGGCAGAGGAGGACGTCCACAAGACGGCCTTCAAAACCAGGTATGGTACTTATGAGTACCTGGTGATGCCATTTGGACTTTGCAAYGCACCTGGCACATTCCAGACTGAGATGCATCGCATATTCAGGCCGTACCTGGATAAGTTTATGGTTGTCTACCTGGATGACATCCTGGTATTCAACAAAACTACCAGGGAACATGCGGAGCACCTGGCTCTGGTTCTTCAGTCGTTGCATGACAGCCAGTATAAGATCAACAAGGAGAAGTCCTCTTTTGGAGTTCCCTCTGTTATCTATCTGGGTCATGTAATCTCTGGAGATGGTCTGGCCCCTGAAGCAGCCAAGATTGCTGCTATTCAGGATTGGCCACAGCCCCAGACAGTGAGAGATGTCCGGTCTTTCTTGGGTCTGGCCTCGTACTACAGAAAGTTCATCAGAAACTTTTCTGCAGTGGCTGCACCCCTGACTAACCTCACAAAGAAAGACACTCCCTTTCTTTGGTCTCTTCACTGTCAGATGGCCTTTGCACGACTCAAACAGGCCTTGACTCGTGCACCTGTTCTGAAGTTACCTGACCCCACTTTGCCTTTTGTTCTGACTACTGACGCTAGCCAGTATGGAATTGGGGCAGTACTTCAGCAGGATGATGGGAATGGTCTGAGACCTGTCGAGTTCATGAGTAAGAAGATCAAGACTCAGAAGCTTCAGGACTCTACCTACGAGAAAGAGTTGTACGCTCTTGTCAGTGCCCTGAAACATTGGAAGCACTTTCTCCTAGGCAGGCACTTCAAGATCTTTTCTGATCATTCCACCTTGCAGTGGTTGAAGTCCCAGGGAGAGTTGAATGACAAGTTGGCACGCTACATTCAGTTCATTGATCTGTTTGACTTTGAACTGAAGCACAAGAAGGGCTGCTACAATAAAGTAGCTAACGCCCTCTCTCGTAGGCCTGACTTTTTTGCGTTGATCTCCTCTACTCACTCCTTTGGAGAGGAGGTCCGTCAGACCATTGCTCGTTTACTGCCTCAGGACCCGACTTATGGACCCGTCATCAGGAATCTGCAAGCAAATCCCAGTTCTGAACCAGGCTACGCCATGAGTTCAGATCTGCTGTATACGTACAACAGAGGAGAGGAGCGCTTATGTATCCCTGAGGATCAGCAGCTGAGGACACTGCTGATGTCAGAGTGCCACGATGCTCGTGGACACTTCGGGTTCTTAAAGTCGTATGCAGCCCTGTCGCAACGCTTCTTCTGGAAGGAGATGTGGAGTGATATGTTGCGCTATGTGGATACGTGTGAGCTCTGCCAAAGGAACATGGTTCAGCGTAACCTCCTTTGGGATTGCTCAAACCTTTGCCCATACCTGATGGTCCTGCACAGTCTGTATCCATTGACTTTACAGACTTAGGCAAGACCACCCCTCGTGGCATGCGTCAGGTTATGGTCT
>BFEA01000319.1:1595407-1610430 GCA_003427395.1 Chara braunii | reverse complement strand
CTCTCTCTCTCTCTCTCTCTCTCTCTCTCTCTCTCTCTCTCTCTCTCTCTCTCTCTCTCTCTCTCTCTCTGCTACACAGGTATGCACACACACATACACCTTTGACCTCTCTCTGTGTATTTCCCCCTTCCTCATAATCTTAATGCCCATTTGTCCCCACTCCCTCCCTTCTATACATGATGTGACCCGCTGTGGATCGCACAAATTAAAAGGCTGACCCACTTTTCTTTTTTTTTTTGATCCGCATTGTTCTGTAAGGGCTGAGCATTTTTTGGATATGGATAAGGTTCATGGGGCTTTGTGCCAGCCCTGGGAAATTATCATTGGGATTAAGTTCGATTAATTAACCCAAAAAGCATGTTGTAACAGCTGTATGTTATTCTTTCAAGTAGTAGAAGGTACCAGAACCCACCGGCTATGAAGGCTCTCTGATGCATGGATGCTTATGACGAGACCGATCACGCTGTCTATGGGTTCAGCGGCTTCGGCCATGAAACAGTTTTCACCTTTCTGCAGTCACAGATGCGGGCACTAGAGTTCGATCCCCAGACCTTACCTTGCCCATGTACAGTATCGAGTTGACCCCCGAGTGTTTGAACCCGTGACCTCTATTTTGGCAGTTGTTTGATGTCTGTCGTACGTCTGCGTAGCTGTAGGGGTTCGATCAGTAGGTCTGTCGAGTAGGGGTCAAAGCTCTGTAGAGGTCGTAGCTGTAGATGTTCTGAAAGGTCAAGGGCGTAGCTGCTACAGTCCTCGAAAGGCCAAGTCCACAGACTTCCGGAAGGTCCGGAAGGTCCGGAAGTGGCCTTTCCAAGTTGTCTCACGTTTAGCCAGGGGCAAGTGGGCAAGTGGTGAGCCCAACAGCACTGTGTCGGCAGTGCGATTGCATTGAGTCGGCAGTGCAATCCCGTGCAGTCAGCGGTACCGGTCCAGTCAGTCACAGCCCAGTCGAGCAAGTACCATGAGGGACTGTGTGCACCATGGGCTGGTGGGAAAGGGGGCAGACCAACGAGTTACAGAAGTATAAATCAAGAGGCAGCGCCCAGCCATTCATTCATTCGCTGCGTAAGCCATGCGGAAGCGCTGCTACAGCGTCTTGTGCGAAGGTGGTCTGCAGGTTGCCCGAACATGAAGTGGGGTGAAGAGCGAGATTGTAGCCATAGCAGTAGTGGCGAGCGGCCATAGCCGCCATAGGTTAGAGGTAGCTGATAGTGTGGGGGGGGGGGATACTGAGTGAGTGTGTGTGGAGTATTCAGGGAGATCCAGAGTGAGCGTGTGCGAACACTGGGGTTGGACACAGTGACGAAGGTTGGGATGTATGGGCGCCGATGCGCCATAGCCTGTTTGAAGTGAATTTGCATCTGAACTGTGTTCTCGTCTTCCATATCTCTGAGCTTCGAGTGGGCGCACTGCGCCAGTGTGAATCGCCATCTGTTTGCATGTATGTGAAGTGGAAGTGAAAGCGAGTCTGATTGCATTGGTATCGGAGCAGGTTCCCGTTACCCCACGCGCCATCGTTGTTGCCGGCAGGAAGAAGACGCGCGCCAGTGGGCGCCATAGCTGAGGTGCACCGAAGTAAGAAAAATCCGCCATAGCTCGGTTGCGGAGTGAGGTGCGGCGTACCTGCACAGAAGACAACGACGAAGGAGAGAGAGAGAGAGAGAGAGAGAGAGAGAGAGAGAGAGAGAGAGGAGCGATACAAGATTGTTGTGCGGACCAGGAGGGAAAGCGGCCATAGCCGCGGAGCTCGGACACAGGGTTATCAAGAAAGAGGAAGGTGAAGCGAAGGAGAAGGGAGGAGAGACAAAGGAGAAGAAGACATAGCTAGGGAGAAGGAAGGAGGGACAATGAGAGTGAAGGAAGCCATAGTCGGGGTGAAGCGAGAAAGGAAGAGAAAGAAGGAAGGAGGGAGAAGGACAAGGAAGATTGGCGAGGGAGAAAGAGCTCGGCAGCCATAGCCGAACCAAGGGTTGACTAAGGTGTTGACCGAAGGGTTGACCAACGTTGACCAAGACTTTGACCGGAAAGTTGACCAGCAAGCTGTCTGGTGCTGACCAAGGTGTTGACCGACAAGTTGACCAAGCGTTGACCAGCGTCAATCCGGGCTGTTGACCACAAAATTGACCAAGCTGGAGTTGGTATATTCTCGCCAAGCCTTCAGCCTATCCCCTCGCCCAATGGATGTGCACTCACCCCATGGTACTTGCTGAGTCTGTCTGTCTCTTCTTTCTGCATTGAGTCTCTTTTGTCCAGGTGATAGGAACTCTGTGAATGTGGTCGTAGAGCTTTGTTGACCAAACCCACACGGGCTGAGTAGGGCTAAAGGTTGTGTCTAACGACCCGACTGACCCGGAGGACACGAACCCTCCCAAGGACCGGTACAGACCAATGGGCTGCTCGGTGTGGCACAGTAGGCCCAAAATCCGAGTTGTGGGCTGCACAACAAGCTGTCTAAGTCTTGAGAGGACTTGCTGATCACGTCGTCCTGTTTGCGACGTTAAATCATTCCTGAGGAGTTACGGGGTATCTCCTTAAATGCCTCCTGATCAGCAATAAGTCCTGTAGTGACAGCCTTAGTTTAGGTCCAGGCTAGAGACCATAGTTGACAGGATCTTACAAAGATTTTGTGGTCCTTAGTTGAGTCAGTCTTAGGTTAAGTCAGCCAGGGGTGTGAGTCTAAGTGGTGAGGAGTGGAACTGGCTCTAGGTTGTGCACCTTTCACCATGGTTGACCTCCGTAGTGACAAGAGCACCACCCCTTACACGAAAGCTCAGGAAGAGCAAGCCGCCGCCATATTGCAAGAGAGAAAAGAGAAAGAGACTAAGGAGTTAATTAGACAGGCCAAGAAGTTGGCCCTACAAGAGGAGCAGGCGGCGAAGAGGAAGAAGTTGGAGGAAGAGATGGAAAGATTGAAGAAGGAGGAGGAAGAAAGGATGAAAGTTGTGGACGAGGAAGAGATAGAAGAGGAGGAGGAAAAGGAAGAGCCCTGTTCAGAAGAGGTGCAGGGCAGAGAGGAGAATCCAGTGTCACCAAGAACGAGGATGCATGGATGGAGAAGAAGATCTCAGAGTGGGTAGCTAATTTATATCTAGGAGAAGAGGAAGAGGCCATGTTGTATGTTCCCCCAGAGGAAAAGGAATCCGTAATCAGGGAGTGGGAAGCAGAAAAGGACCCTTTGAGACGTCASACTATAGAAGAGGAGAAGAAGTTACAGTGGAAGTTGCGTCTCACTAGGGAGAAGAAAAGGAGGATGGATGAGGCTAGCAAAATGGCGAGGGAGTTGGAGGTGATAAAGGTGCAGAGGGAGGAGATGCAGGCGCAAGCAGAAATACAAGGGAAATTAGATGTTATGTCAAGAAATATAGAACTCCTAGCCAGAGCCTGGGACGAGCAACATCAGTTTGCTCGAGCCCAAGATATCACTTTACACTCCATCCGTCTGGGGTTTAGAGAGTTTGCACGTGAGATGATGCTGCACATGGGTGCAAAAATGAAGGCGAGGATAGAAGGCACTGAGAAGTTTGAGAAGGCGCCATTGAGGGCGCAAAGCTGGTCGTGCCGAAGGAAGAAGAGGTACGGCCCCACAGAGAGCCTGTAAAGATCAAGTTTCCTGAACCCTACAATGGGAAGAAGGAAGAAAACTTCGATAATTGGGAGGCGAACATTAACACGTACGTTTATTTACAGCACATTGTGCTTGAGGAACAAGTCCTCATTGCCTTTCAGGCCCTCAAGGACGAAGCAGCCAGCTTCGCTAGATCGCTCGCCCGCGCTGCACAGTGCGAGAACAATATGGTCGCCTATTCTAAGATCACCCCTCTCCCTAAGTTATTTAAACTCCTTAAGGAGCGATTTGCAGATGTCACGCGAGGCGTCAGGGCCTCTGACAAACTGCAAACTATCCACTCACGCTAGTGGAGGAGTGCCAGAGCACTCAAAGGCGTAATGGACGAGCTGGTAGTCGTCCCAGACTACGGGGTCACTGAGCCCCAGTTGGTCAATCTCTTCTATTGTGCCATGCCAGAGCCCCTACGTGGGCACTTCTTTGAGAAGAGCTGACAATTGACCATGACATATGATACATTGAGTAGAGAGGTGGTGCTGTTCGAGGCCCCGTCCATGCCAGTTTCCACTTTCTGGCACAGGGACTTAGACAAAGGCAAAAAGTGGAAAGGCCGTACCATCTCAGGTCAGGTAAAGGGAAAGGATCGTTTGATCCTTACGTTAGATGAATTGGTACATATGAGGTCCCATATAGCTAGATAGAGTGGGGCCTGGATGAGGGGGACAGTAGTGGAGGTCAGGGGAGGACCTACGGTGCTGTCGCGGCTGGAGGGAGGCCGCAAGGAAGAGGAGGAGGCCAGGGCCAAGGGGGCCGGGCCTCAGGTGGCCGAGGATAGGGCGCTCAGGGGGTTGGCGGTAAGGGAAACCGCCAAGAGGGAGGTAGGGGTCAAGGTCCCCCGCTTAATCGCTCACGATCTTATCGGTCACCTCCAAGAAGAGGTGGATGGCACCCAGGCTTGCCGCAAGGCAGGCCCTGGGAAGACTTGGGCTTAGAGCAGTCCGTATGGCAAAGACGGATTGATCACGATCAGTGTATTTATTGCGGTGATCCATATCATCAAGTTCTGCCCAAAGTATAGAGAAGCCCGGTATGCTGCACAAACAGCAAAAGGCAACCGCTGGTAGGGGTTGTAACTGCCCTTACCCCTAGGCCATGTGGAGAAGAGTGCGCGCAACACAGAGGACTCCCAAACCACATGAGCCTACGACAAAGGTTGCTGGCCAGTACCTAGATAGTTGTCCAGAGACTGCTTGTGTTAGAGTCTCTCTAGGTACTTCTCTCACAGGTGTGGGTGAAGAGTTGAAGGAGAGGATGCCTGACTGGGCCAATATGAAAAAGGATGCGAAAGGAAAACTCGTGTTAGTAGATGTAGAATTTTTTAGAGGTAGAGTAAAGGCCCTTATAGACAGTGGGGCCACCCGCAACTATATTAGTAGAAAAGCGTTGCAGAAGTTGAAGCTGGATTTCAAAGTCCAAAAGTTAGAAGACCCTATAGTCAGTATCCTCGCAGACAATCGCACTATGCAAGTCGAGGATTACGTAGAGGGAGTCCAGACGTACTTTCGCCTAGAGAAAGATGGGAAGGTGGAAAAAGTTCTCCATTCCCTGACTCTCCTCGTAGAAGACAGCCTTCCTTTCGATATAGTCCTAGGAATGGACTGGGGAGAGGCGGCAGGGGCCACACTCCATTTGAGAGAGCACGAGTGTAGGCTCCCTAGTCCCATAGGTGAAGTTAAGACTGCTCGCCTGTTTCATGTGTCAGGAGTAGACAATACCCTGGCACATTGTTGTCCCAGTGCTCCCGCGTTCGCGCGATTAGTAAAGAAGGAGCAGTTAGAAGAGCAGGTTTTTGTAGCCTATGTAAGGCCGGTCACTGAGCCTAAGGAGGAAAGACCCATAGACCCTGCTATTGCCAAGCTGCGAGAGGAATTTACAGATTTAGCTAAGCCACCTACAGGAGTAGTGTCGCGGCTGATCCAGCATCGCATAGAGATAGAGCCTGGCGGTAGCACTCCTAAGGGTGCTGTATATAGGATGTCCCCAAGGGAGTTAGAGGAGCTGCGTAAACAGTTAGACGAGCTCCTTGAGAAGGGTTGGATTAGGCCCAGTTCATCTCCATTTGGAGCACCTGTTCTTTTTGTCCCCAAGAAGGAGGGAGAGCTCAGAATGTGTATAGACTATAGGGGTCTTAATGCTATCACAATAAAGAATGCAGAACCATTGCCCCGTATAGATGATTTGTTAGACCGAGTGCAGGGTTGTAAGTATTCCTCAAAGATAGATTTGAAGTCCGACTATCATCAGATAGAGGTTCATCCTGATGATCAGTATAAGAAAGCATTCCAGACTAGATACGGGCACTACGAGTTTATAGTTATGCCCTTTGGACTAACCAAGGCGCCAACGACTTTCCAACGTTGTATGAATGACGTCTTGAGGCCATGGTTAAATAGATTTGTTGTAGTGTATTTAGATGATATTCTAGTGTTTAGCAAGACCCTCTAGGAGCATGAGGGTCATCTGAGGCAGGTCTTGGAGAAGCTTAGAGAAGCTAACTTCAAGATCAACGCGAAGAAGTGTGAATGGGCCAAGACGCAGGTTTTGTACTTAGGCCATGTCTTAGACGGAGACGGCGTTAGACCTGAAGACAACAAAATCGCAGCGATTAGAGATTGGCCAACGCCGCGCACACTGACAGAGTTGCGGTCGACTTAGGCCTAGCTAACTATTATAGGAAGTTTGTTAGGAACTTTACCACCATCGCTGCACCCCTTTGCAGGTTGCTAAAGAAAGAAGCATTTGGAAGTGGGACAAGGACTGTACATCAGCCCTGAAGAAGCTAAAGCGGGCGTTGATAGAGTATCCATTCCTTAAGGTAGTCGATCCGTTCCTGCCTTTCGTTGTTACCACCGACGCGGTCAGTCCGGCATAGGTGTTGTTTTACAGCAAGACGATGGGGATGGATATAGGCCCGTAGAGTTCATGTCTGCTAGGATGCCTTAAGAAAAGGTAGCGACATCTACCTACGAGAGGGAACTCTACGCTCTCAAGCAAGCACTAGAGCACTGGAAACATTACTTGCTTGGGAGGCACTGCAAAGTCTATTCAGACCACGAGACACTAAGGTGGTTAAAGACGCAGGCCAAGATGACACCTAAGCTTACTAGGTGGGCCACTGAGTTAGATCAGTATGACTTCGAACTTAAGCTAGTTAAAGGGAAGTACAATGTAGTAGCAGACGCTCTGAGTAGGAGAGATGAAAACCTATCTATAGTGACCTCCTCAAGAGAGTTAAGGAGTCCCCAGAGTCCGAATCAGACTACCGCACCACTGATGAATTGCTATTTGTGTTATGACCCTGGCCAATTTCGAGATACACATCCACCGGAAAGTACAATGCCATCCAATTGCAGAAAGAAATGAATGAACTTGAGAGGAGAGAGAGGATTAGAAGAAGAAGAAGAAGTAAGAAAGAGGAAGAAGAAGATGTACACCAGCAAAGACAGTGACAAGGCTCTTCTTCTTTGCCCAACAATCTCCTCCTCCTTATCTCCCCCTTCTCTTATTCATACAAGAAATAATAATACAATGTTGAATGACTGGTCAAGAATCAATGTCCGAGTTCCTCTTCTACTGCAGGTATCACTTGAGGTCCACCATAGCCATGGCCGCCTCCCTTCTCTCTTCACTCTCATAGGCCGAGGCTATGGCGGACTACTAGGCCTTGCCCAGACGTCCAAAGGACAACCCAAAGCAGCTATGGCTGCTCTAGCTCAGGCCGCCATGCCCAACCCTGCCTTGAAGCTTCCTGGTGTAGCTCTCCCCAGTTGGGGACTCCGTGCTGCAGCGCCCACCAAGGTGATGAAGATGGCTGCCACCATAGCCAGGTAAGTACCCCTGGCGCTCCTCCACATTCCTCCCCCCTTCCTTCCTCCTTCCTCCTTCTTCCTCCCTCATGTCCTTCTCCTTCCTCCCCAGCAGCGCTGCTCCAGCCAGCGCTCCACCAGTGTGTCGCCAAACTTGCACACCGAAAAAGAGGCCGGGTCTTCCGCCCGGCCTGAAGATATAGCGGCCTGCTTTGCCTCTTGGGCACAGGCCGCTCGCCTTCCCAAGCAAATAGTACCTCCTCCTCTTTTGGAGGGAAACATCATTGCAGACTCTGATATTGCCCCTACAGGCCCTAGACGCAGACTGGTACCCGCTAGACCTAGCCTACACTACCGGCCTCTAAAAATGCCACTTTTGTCTTCTTCTTCTTGGCCTCCGGTACCTGCATATTTACCCCCCTGCCGGGTGCGGTACCGGCCTACCCGCTACTTGAGTGCTTTTTCCCCACTGCAACCCTTCAAAGCCACGGCCACAGGTAAGTACCGGCCCTGAGGGCCCAACGAACGAACAAGTGCCCTGGCGGGCCACACACACGCACTCATACCAACCAGCACACAGACAGGCACGGTCACACACATGCAAGCCAACCAGCACTCAGACAGACATGCAGTCCGACAAGCACACACACACACAGACTTAGCAGGCGGGAACTCAGTAGGGCATTCAGTCTATGAGCAAAACTCAGAAATCAGTTGTGTGTTTCAGTCCATGTTTGGACGGGTTATCACACTACCCCCCCCTCAAGAGCGAGGTCCCTTCGAGCGAGTAACTCATTTTGAGTCCTCGGCAAATGCATCGTAGGCGAGCAAGGCAAAAAGATTCCTGGAATACTCTGTCGCAGTGAGCCTTGCTGAGATCTTTGGTGCGACATTAGCAGCGATTTGGCGCTCGTAGGCTTTAACAACGCGTGGTGCGCTGCGTAGCAGTTCCTGTTTGGAGATCTAGTACATATCGTCTAACGGGTGATACATAAAATGAACCTGGTACTGTCTGTTTCTCCCCTTACCTACATGTTGTTTGATTCTATCTATCTCATGCCCGCCCTTGATTGCGCGAGGGATCATATCTTCACGGTAGTCAAATGTCTTGGCATCACGGTGGAGATACAATTTAGACGCATGGAACACGGGATATGTGCGCAGGTGAGTTGGCACATCTACAACGTACGAAGGGCCAAAGTCATCTTCACCAATCACATCCAAAACTTCCTAGGGTCCATAATAGAGAGGGAGGAGTTTGCGCGAGACTCCCTCTTCTTCTGAGAATTCAGACATCTTGACCCAGACATAACTTCCTACGTCAATATCTGACGGTATGCGCTTCTTGTTCGCATGATGGATCATGGCATGTTGTCGCTTGGTCATAGCTGCAATGGCAACTTTGAGCAAGCGATCATACTTGGCCCTGAAGCCAGGCCTGCCAGGTGTTAAACCAGATGGCTGCTCAGGGAATAGGTAAGAGAGCGGATTCCGGATCTGCCAACCGTAATGCAGCATGTCGGGTGTCATGTCGGTGGCGGAGTGGACGAAGTTTGTTGTATAACCCCTTAACGGAATACAACTCTTCGTCCCACGTTTCCTGATCCGGGATAATCAAAGCGCGAAGTAGTTGGAACACAGTCTGGTTGATCTCCTCAGCCAAATCGTTGGCTTCGGGGTGTCGGCCAAATGTCATACACAGTTTGATCCCCAGTTGAGACGTGAAGTCCTTCCACTCAGTACTAATGAAGCGCGGATCCCAATCGCTGACAAGAGTCTTCGGGGTTCCGAACTGCAGAATGTACTTCTGTTAGAATTCACGAATCACTAGTTCTGTTGGGGCATGAGGTGGCAAAGGGATCAAATTGAGGAACTTAGAGAATCGGTCAACAATCACCATGACCTGTGAGTAGCCGTTCTGACTTACCTTTCCCATGTCGGTGAAGTCGATGGAGACAGACTCCCCGGGACCATCGGGAATGGGTAGGGGTGTGAGTAGCCCCATCGACTTTTGTCTGCATGGTTTGATTCGTTGACAGACTTGACATTCAACCACAAACTTTTCAGCAGTCCCTTTCATGTCAGGCCAATCAAACTGTCTCAGCAAATTTGTGTACGTTTTTGCCATGCCGAAGTGTCCGCTCCAGCCATGAGCCACATCCAAAAAGTGTGTGCGGAGAGGCTCATGGTTGGGCACACACAAACGGTCGTGGTTCCCGTAGCGACAAAAAATCAGTCCTCCATACTCGTGGAAATCAGGCTGACTACTAGGATCAGCCCGAAACCGCTCAAGGATGGAACTAAGTTCCGGATCCTTAGCTGTCTGATCTACGAGCTCCTCCTTCAGTTTCTTTCGGAGGTCGTAGGATTTAACAAGGCAAGTTCATGTACTCAGGGTGGCGAGACAATGCGTCAACGACTCGATTATAACAACCCTTTTTGTGTCTTAATTCAAAATCGAAGATGTCAATCTCATGGAACCAGCGAAGCAAGGTAGGGGACAGGGTAGTTTGTTGTTTGATCCACTTCAAGGTCTCATGATCTAAGAAAACTTTGAAGTGGCGCCCCAAAAGATAATGTTTTCAGTGATCCAACGCCATACGCAAAGCATAGAGTTCGCGCATGTAGGTGGAAGTGGCTACCTTTATGTTGGGCATCCGTTTGCTGTAGTATTCGAGTGGCCGCAAGCCATCGCCATCATCTTGTTGCAACACTGCACTGATTCCATACTAACTTGCATCCGTAGTAACTACGAATGTCAGTTTGGGATCTGCAATGCGGAGTACTGGGTAACTTACCAAGGCTTCCTTGAGAGCTTGAAAAGCTTTTGTACACGCGGCATCCCAAGAATAAGGCACATTTTTACTGGTTAGTCGCGACAATGGACGAGCAATGATAAAAAAACGGGGTACAAACTTCCGATAATACAACGCGAGACCAAGGAAAGAACGCAATTCGTGAATGTTCGCAGGCTGAGGCCAATCGCGTATGACCTCAATCTTGGTTGCCTCAGGCTCTAGGTCTGCAGCGGACAACCGATGCCCAAGATAGATGACGCTATCCTTCCCAAACTCGGATTTCTCCAAGTTGAGATGGACTTGCGTCTTCTTGAGGATAGGGAGCACCTCCTCAAGATGCTTGAGGTGTTCCTCCATGGACTTGCTGAAGATCAGAATATCATCCAGGTACACTACCACAAACCGGCCAATCTATTCGCGGAGGACCTTGTCCATGAGGCTTTGGAAAGTGGCTGGTGCGTTCGTGAGACCGAAGGGCATTACGGTGAACTCATAAAGCTCGTCGCGTGTTTTGAACGCAGTCTTGTGCTGGTCCGTAGGATCGACTTTTATCTGGTGGTAGCCAGACTTGAGATCGATCTTGCAGAAGACCTTGCACCCACCCGCGGCGTCAAGCAGGTCATCTATGCGGGGCAAAGGGTAGGCATTCTTTCTTGTGATGTGGTTTAGACCGCGGTAATCAATGCACATGCGGAGNAGCAGGTCATCTATGCGGGGCAAAGGGTAGGCATTCTTTCTTGTGATGTGGTTTAGACCGCGGTAATCAATGCACATGCGGAGTTTGCCTCCCTTTTTAGGCACAAACAAAACAGGAGCACCAAATTCTGATTCACTAGGCTTGATCCACCCCTTGTCAATCATCTCATCGATCTGTCGCCGGAGTTCCTCCAACTCGCCGGGTCCCATTCGGTACACGCAGCCCTTTGGAGGAACAACACCCTCAACCAACTCGATGGTGTGTCGGACCGATCGCGTGGGGACTCTACGTGGCTCGACCAGTACTTCCGGAAACTGATCGAGGAGGTTTTGGATGTCTAGTGGGACCGGTGGGGGTGGGGGATCAACAAAGGGGTCGCCTAGATCCGGTCGCAGGTCACGAATAAAGACGACCGAATCTGAAGTAGAATCATTCGGACCATCGGAGGGTAGAGCGATAGAGGTGCTAGAAGTAGGATCACTAATCGAAGTAGTAGTGGTATTAGCTACAAAAGTAGATGGCACATGGGTAGGACGAACAAAGGCAACATACAATTGTTCTTCCTCCTTGTGCTTGCGCCATTTTTTGCAAAACTGCATAGCATTCAGAAAGGTCACTGGGGATTCGTGCTTCTCATCCAAGAGGACAGGAAGCTCGTTCCCCTGAGCGCTCCTTCCACTTGGTCCATTCGCATTGGGACTGCAACCAGCCCAAGCCAAGGACAGCGTCGAAGGGGCACTTGTCAAGGACAAAGAAGTTCAACGCGTGGGTGACAGTCTTGCCTTTGTCAAAGGTAGTGCGCACACGTTTGAGTGCATGCGTGGAAGAGACAACTTCCTTGTTGCCAACTTGGGTTCGACAAGGGTTCTGCAAGGCCACTTGCTTCATCCCCAAGCCCACCTTGCGTATCCCGTGTGGTGACATGAAATTAGCCGTAGCACCACAGTCAACCAGAACACGGAGATAGCGGTGGTTTATGTGGAGTTTGAAGAAAATCAACTTTACCGTTCCTTGGGCACGCTGCTGTTTCATCTCAGCCCAATGTTCCAAGTGGTAGTGAAAGTCGACTGCCCCAGACTCCTGCCTAGGCTCGTCATACAAAACATTGCTTACCTTAGCCTTGTCTTCAGCAGATGATTGGGCTTCAAGGGAGGGCTGCTAATTTTCAACAGAACCAGACTCCCCTGTTGTAGAGTTTGCTGAAATTTCCCTGCAGCCTATAACAGTCCTGAACCTTATGGTTTGGTTTTTGGCAGTGCAGGCAAACCCCTTTCTTGAGTCTGCCCCGCCAGTCATTCTTAGTGATCTGAAGGTCAACCCAAGGTTTGGTAGACGCGTCCTCCGGTTTAGGCGGGATCTTGACTCCCTTGGGAAGTTGGACATAATTCTTCCCGGCACTCCGATTCGGTCCCTTGGTGCTGGCAGTCTTTTTAAAGGCAGAAAATTTTTCTTCTTTTTTATTTGCATCGGACTCATGGGCTGAAGAACAAGCTGTATCGGAGTCCTGTTCTTGGTCGTCACCAAGAGTGGGGTCATCCGCATCGGCTTCTTCTTCGGCCTCCAGCAGGTCATGCACAACAAAATAACTGCTGCCCTTGAACCGTCTGCCGCCCATGGGCTTTTTGCTGTTTGCCGTGCTAACGAGGTCTATAGCCTCCAAACTGACGATATCCTTCATTAGGATAAGCCAGTCAGTGTATGCAATGTAGTCCCTGCCCAGGCGATTAGTGAAGTTAGTTGGAAACGCGCCCTTAACCACATCTAAGCAAGACTGATTAGTCAATTCCAAACCAGGTGTAGCAAACATCTTGCTTAGATAGGTCTGCAGGCTTTCCATGGAGCCCGTCCACTTGTTGCGCTTGACTTTGTCAAGTTGGATTCTTGCCCTAGCCGCAGCATGTGGATCCTGATATTGTGAGATAAGGAGATCCTCGAGGAAGGCAACCGGGGTGGTCCTAAGCCATTTGGCTAGTGCAGTCTTTTGGAACCCAACCCGTGTCGCTTGGACTTCTAGGAAACCCCGTACGACCGGTGCGACATTCATTCCCATGATCACTGCCTGGGTCTCAGGTTGAGTCCCCAGAATCTCAAAGTAGGCCCTCATGGAGCCGATCCAGGACTCGATGTCTTCCTTGCCGTCATACTTAGACAACATTTGTACTGGCTTTCAGTCCACATAGGGACCGGCGTAGCTGGGACCAGCAACAACTGGTTCCGATCTTGGGGCTGCAGCAGTTGCAGAATTCCCTACCTCACTGCTGATCACAACAGCAACGGAATCTGCACCTGCCGCAGGTCCCGAGGGGGTTGCCATCACACTCAAAGAAGAGGTAGAAGCAGATACGGTGAGAGGGGCAGAGGTAGTTTCAATTGCAGCTTCAGATCCAGGGGGTAGAGGAAGAGGGTTGGCCACTTGGGCTTGTCGCAGCTCAACCACCTCCTTTGTCAATTCATGGTACTTGCGGGTCATATCAATCAGATTATCTTGAAGTGTCTGCAACTTTGCAAATACTTCAGCGATCTGAGTGGTATGATCCTCAAGATTCCTGACTTGAACAAGGGTTGTGAGTATGGACTGCAACTGTTCCCCACACTGCTCTTCAGTCAGTGAGGGAACAGTCTCTAGGATAGCCACTTGGCTTTTTAGCAAGGTCTCCTTCCTCTCCTTCTCTGCCTCCTGTTCCCTTTTAATTGCACTATCTAAAAGTGCTTGTAGATATGGTTTCTCGGCATCACTGGCTGCATCTAACAAGGCCCGCCATTGCATGAAGTTAGCTGAGCCATTTTTGGATTGTCAGTATGGACAGGTGGGTCAGACAATCGCCAGTCAACAAAAGAATCAATTAGACTCTCAAGAGGTTCACTCCCCTTCTCACTTGGACGAACACTCCTTTTCCCAGTCCTTGCCCACTTCAGACGGTCACTTTCCCTCTCTCCCTTTTCTCTCTCCCTCCTCTCCCTCTCTTCGTCCTGATTGCGAGTCTCCACGGGCATCGGAAATGAACTCAGAAAGACAAACTTGAAAGCTCAAAGAAGAGAAGATAGAACTCCTAGCCAGAGCGGCATTTCATTTGGAAGTAGAGAGCAGCAAAATCAAAAGAAACAAACAAACTCAATGAGAGGTCTGATCCAGCGACCCAGTCTGATCAGACTGCATACGAGGTCCTCTCGAGTCCAGTCTGACCAGCTTCGTGTCCGTTCAACAAATCAGACAACGAGTGACTAAGTGCAACAATGGAGAATTGAGTGGTGTACAGGGTGCGAGTCAAGCCACGGACGGTGCAATCCAAAAGACATGCGAAACATCTCAGCCCAGATCCCCTCGGCAGTGGGTGTCCTAATCCAAGAAGAATGAACTCGTATCCCAGCCGAGAAGACAAGAGGTCAATGCCTAACCGATTTGGGTCCAGAGGCTCTTCTTGTTTGGGTCCGGTCCCGCTGGGTCCCAAGGGTCCCGCTTGGTCCCAAGGGTCCCACGTAGGTCTCAACCAGGTCCCAACGAAGAGGAGTTCCACCTGAACTTAGTTCAGTCTCTACTGCACTGAAAAACGAAATTTCAACTTCTGGCAGAACCTACAGACTACAACCGTTCAGAGATGAAAAGACAAAGTGTTGTAGAAAGACTCGGCATGTAGGTCAAGAAACTTCATTTTCCATCCATCAGGTGAGTAGGTAGATCACATGCATTCAGTTACACAATCAAGATCACAGAGGAGTAGGAAAAGAAACCCAGAGTACCCCAGCAGGACAATCAATACCATACACACATACATGGGCATCCCGTAGGTGCACGACACTTACCTGAGTGGCCTTAAGCTTCGAGATGAATAGAACTCACCCCCCCTCTCATGTGGTCCTCCTGACCCCTCTAACGCTACCCCTACACTAGTGTCCTATCTCCTAGGAGGGTCTGACTCCAACACCAAAGTGCAACGCCGGATCCCCCGTCGATGCTGAAGAACAAAGTAGCAACTTGCAGTCCGTTGATGCAGAGTGGCCGCTGGCCCTTAAGCTCACCTACTTGAGGGCAGCCCTTAAGTTGCCAAGTGTCTCCCTTGAATCAGATTCCAGGTGCGAGTGCCTCTCACTGTCGCCTC
>BFEA01000319.1:1570213-1593387 GCA_003427395.1 Chara braunii | reverse complement strand
GTTTTCACCTTTCTGCAGTCACAGATGCGGGCACTAGAGTTCGATCCCCAGACCTTACCTTGCCCATGTACAGTATCGAGTTGACCCCCGAGTGTTTGAACCCGTGACCTCTATTTTGGCAGTTGTTTGATGTCTGTCGTACGTCTGCGTAGCTGTAGGGGTTCGATCAGTAGGTCTGTCGAGTAGGGGTCAAAGCTCTGTAGAGGTCGTAGCTGTAGATGTTCTGAAAGGTCAAGGGCGTAGCTGCTACAGTCCTCGAAAGGCCAAGTCCACAGACTTCCGGAAGGTCCGGAAGGTCCGGAAGTGGCCTTTCCAAGTTGTCTCACGTTTAGCCAGGGGCAAGTGGGCAAGTGGTGAGCCCAACAGCACTGTGTCGGCAGTGCGATTGCATTGAGTCGGCAGTGCAATCCCGTGCAGTCAGCGGTACCGGTCCAGTCAGTCACAGCCCAGTCGAGCAAGTACCATGAGGGACTGTGTGCACCATGGGCTGGTGGGAAAGGGGGCAGACCAACGAGTTACAGAAGTATAAATCAAGAGGCAGCGCCCAGCCATTCATTCATTCGCTGCGTAAGCCATGCGGAAGCGCTGCTACAGCGTCTTGTGCGAAGGTGGTCTGCAGGTTGCCCGAACATGAAGTGGGGTGAAGAGCGAGATTGTAGCCATAGCAGTAGTGGCGAGCGGCCATAGCCGCCATAGGTTAGAGGTAGCTGATAGTGTGGGGGGGGGGGATACTGAGTGAGTGTGTGTGGAGTATTCAGGGAGATCCAGAGTGAGCGTGTGCGAACACTGGGGTTGGACACAGTGACGAAGGTTGGGATGTATGGGCGCCGATGCGCCATAGCCTGTTTGAAGTGAATTTGCATCTGAACTGTGTTCTCGTCTTCCATATCTCTGAGCTTCGAGTGGGCGCACTGCGCCAGTGTGAATCGCCATCTGTTTGCATGTATGTGAAGTGGAAGTGAAAGCGAGTCTGATTGCATTGGTATCGGAGCAGGTTCCCGTTACCCCACGCGCCATCGTTGTTGCCGGCAGGAAGAAGACGCGCGCCAGTGGGCGCCATAGCTGAGGTGCACCGAAGTAAGAAAAATCCGCCATAGCTCGGTTGCGGAGTGAGGTGCGGCGTACCTGCACAGAAGACAACGACGAAGGAGAGAGAGAGAGAGAGAGAGAGAGAGAGAGAGAGAGAGAGAGAGGAGCGATACAAGATTGTTGTGCGGACCAGGAGGGAAAGCGGCCATAGCCGCGGAGCTCGGACACAGGGTTATCAAGAAAGAGGAAGGTGAAGCGAAGGAGAAGGGAGGAGAGACAAAGGAGAAGAAGACATAGCTAGGGAGAAGGAAGGAGGGACAATGAGAGTGAAGGAAGCCATAGTCGGGGTGAAGCGAGAAAGGAAGAGAAAGAAGGAAGGAGGGAGAAGGACAAGGAAGATTGGCGAGGGAGAAAGAGCTCGGCAGCCATAGCCGAACCAAGGGTTGACTAAGGTGTTGACCGAAGGGTTGACCAACGTTGACCAAGACTTTGACCGGAAAGTTGACCAGCAAGCTGTCTGGTGCTGACCAAGGTGTTGACCGACAAGTTGACCAAGCGTTGACCAGCGTCAATCCGGGCTGTTGACCACAAAATTGACCAAGCTGGAGTTGGTATATTCTCGCCAAGCCTTCAGCCTATCCCCTCGCCCAATGGATGTGCACTCACCCCATGGTACTTGCTGAGTCTGTCTGTCTCTTCTTTCTGCATTGAGTCTCTTTTGTCCAGGTGATAGGAACTCTGTGAATGTGGTCGTAGAGCTTTGTTGACCAAACCCACACGGGCTGAGTAGGGCTAAAGGTTGTGTCTAACGACCCGACTGACCCGGAGGACACGAACCCTCCCAAGGACCGGTACAGACCAATGGGCTGCTCGGTGTGGCACAGTAGGCCCAAAATCCGAGTTGTGGGCTGCACAACAAGCTGTCTAAGTCTTGAGAGGACTTGCTGATCACGTCGTCCTGTTTGCGACGTTAAATCATTCCTGAGGAGTTACGGGGTATCTCCTTAAATGCCTCCTGATCAGCAATAAGTCCTGTAGTGACAGCCTTAGTTTAGGTCCAGGCTAGAGACCATAGTTGACAGGATCTTACAAAGATTTTGTGGTCCTTAGTTGAGTCAGTCTTAGGTTAAGTCAGCCAGGGGTGTGAGTCTAAGTGGTGAGGAGTGGAACTGGCTCTAGGTTGTGCACCTTTCACCATGGTTGACCTCCGTAGTGACAAGAGCACCACCCCTTACACGAAAGCTCAGGAAGAGCAAGCCGCCGCCATATTGCAAGAGAGAAAAGAGAAAGAGACTAAGGAGTTAATTAGACAGGCCAAGAAGTTGGCCCTACAAGAGGAGCAGGCGGCGAAGAGGAAGAAGTTGGAGGAAGAGATGGAAAGATTGAAGAAGGAGGAGGAAGAAAGGATGAAAGTTGTGGACGAGGAAGAGATAGAAGAGGAGGAGGAAAAGGAAGAGCCCTGTTCAGAAGAGGTGCAGGGCAGAGAGGAGAATCCAGTGTCACCAAGAACGAGGATGCATGGATGGAGAAGAAGATCTCAGAGTGGGTAGCTAATTTATATCTAGGAGAAGAGGAAGAGGCCATGTTGTATGTTCCCCCAGAGGAAAAGGAATCCGTAATCAGGGAGTGGGAAGCAGAAAAGGACCCTTTGAGACGTCAGACTATAGAAGAGGAGAAGAAGTTACAGTGGAAGTTGCGTCTCACTAGGGAGAAGAAAAGGAGGATGGATGAGGCTAGCAAAATGGCGAGGGAGTTGGAGGTGATAAAGGTGCAGAGGGAGGAGATGCAGGCGCAAGCAGAAATACAAGGGAAATTAGATGTTATGTCAAGAAATATAGAACTCCTAGCCAGAGCCTGGGACGAGCAACATCAGTTTGCTCGAGCCCAAGATATCACTTTACACTCCATCCGTCTGGGGTTTAGAGAGTTTGCACGTGAGATGATGCTGCACATGGGTGCAAAAATGAAGGCGAGGATAGAAGGCACTGAGAAGTTTGAGAAGGCGCCATTGAGGGCGCAAAGCTGGTCGTGCCGAAGGAAGAAGAGGTACGGCCCCACAGAGAGCCTGTAAAGATCAAGTTTCCTGAACCCTACAATGGGAAGAAGGAAGAAAACTTCGATAATTGGGAGGCGAACATTAACACGTACGTTTATTTACAGCACATTGTGCTTGAGGAACAAGTCCTCATTGCCTTTCAGGCCCTCAAGGACGAAGCAGCCAGCTTCGCTAGATCGCTCGCCCGCGCTGCACAGTGCGAGAACAATATGGTCGCCTATTCTAAGATCACCCCTCTCCCTAAGTTATTTAAACTCCTTAAGGAGCGATTTGCAGATGTCACGCGAGGCGTCAGGGCCTCTGACAAACTGCAAACTATCCACTCACGCTAGTGGAGGAGTGCCAGAGCACTCAAAGGCGTAATGGACGAGCTGGTAGTCGTCCCAGACTACGGGGTCACTGAGCCCCAGTTGGTCAATCTCTTCTATTGTGCCATGCCAGAGCCCCTACGTGGGCACTTCTTTGAGAAGAGCTGACAATTGACCATGACATATGATACATTGAGTAGAGAGGTGGTGCTGTTCGAGGCCCCGTCCATGCCAGTTTCCACTTTCTGGCACAGGGACTTAGACAAAGGCAAAAAGTGGAAAGGCCGTACCATCTCAGGTCAGGTAAAGGGAAAGGATCGTTTGATCCTTACGTTAGATGAATTGGTACATATGAGGTCCCATATAGCTAGATAGAGTGGGGCCTGGATGAGGGGGACAGTAGTGGAGGTCAGGGGAGGACCTACGGTGCTGTCGCGGCTGGAGGGAGGCCGCAAGGAAGAGGAGGAGGCCAGGGCCAAGGGGGCCGGGCCTCAGGTGGCCGAGGATAGGGCGCTCAGGGGGTTGGCGGTAAGGGAAACCGCCAAGAGGGAGGTAGGGGTCAAGGTCCCCCGCTTAATCGCTCACGATCTTATCGGTCACCTCCAAGAAGAGGTGGATGGCACCCAGGCTTGCCGCAAGGCAGGCCCTGGGAAGACTTGGGCTTAGAGCAGTCCGTATGGCAAAGACGGATTGATCACGATCAGTGTATTTATTGCGGTGATCCATATCATCAAGTTCTGCCCAAAGTATAGAGAAGCCCGGTATGCTGCACAAACAGCAAAAGGCAACCGCTGGTAGGGGTTGTAACTGCCCTTACCCCTAGGCCATGTGGAGAAGAGTGCGCGCAACACAGAGGACTCCCAAACCACATGAGCCTACGACAAAGGTTGCTGGCCAGTACCTAGATAGTTGTCCAGAGACTGCTTGTGTTAGAGTCTCTCTAGGTACTTCTCTCACAGGTGTGGGTGAAGAGTTGAAGGAGAGGATGCCTGACTGGGCCAATATGAAAAAGGATGCGAAAGGAAAACTCGTGTTAGTAGATGTAGAATTTTTTAGAGGTAGAGTAAAGGCCCTTATAGACAGTGGGGCCACCCGCAACTATATTAGTAGAAAAGCGTTGCAGAAGTTGAAGCTGGATTTCAAAGTCCAAAAGTTAGAAGACCCTATAGTCAGTATCCTCGCAGACAATCGCACTATGCAAGTCGAGGATTACGTAGAGGGAGTCCAGACGTACTTTCGCCTAGAGAAAGATGGGAAGGTGGAAAAAGTTCTCCATTCCCTGACTCTCCTCGTAGAAGACAGCCTTCCTTTCGATATAGTCCTAGGAATGGACTGGGGAGAGGCGGCAGGGGCCACACTCCATTTGAGAGAGCACGAGTGTAGGCTCCCTAGTCCCATAGGTGAAGTTAAGACTGCTCGCCTGTTTCATGTGTCAGGAGTAGACAATACCCTGGCACATTGTTGTCCCAGTGCTCCCGCGTTCGCGCGATTAGTAAAGAAGGAGCAGTTAGAAGAGCAGGTTTTTGTAGCCTATGTAAGGCCGGTCACTGAGCCTAAGGAGGAAAGACCCATAGACCCTGCTATTGCCAAGCTGCGAGAGGAATTTACAGATTTAGCTAAGCCACCTACAGGAGTAGTGTCGCGGCTGATCCAGCATCGCATAGAGATAGAGCCTGGCGGTAGCACTCCTAAGGGTGCTGTATATAGGATGTCCCCAAGGGAGTTAGAGGAGCTGCGTAAACAGTTAGACGAGCTCCTTGAGAAGGGTTGGATTAGGCCCAGTTCATCTCCATTTGGAGCACCTGTTCTTTTTGTCCCCAAGAAGGAGGGAGAGCTCAGAATGTGTATAGACTATAGGGGTCTTAATGCTATCACAATAAAGAATGCAGAACCATTGCCCCGTATAGATGATTTGTTAGACCGAGTGCAGGGTTGTAAGTATTCCTCAAAGATAGATTTGAAGTCCGACTATCATCAGATAGAGGTTCATCCTGATGATCAGTATAAGAAAGCATTCCAGACTAGATACGGGCACTACGAGTTTATAGTTATGCCCTTTGGACTAACCAAGGCGCCAACGACTTTCCAACGTTGTATGAATGACGTCTTGAGGCCATGGTTAAATAGATTTGTTGTAGTGTATTTAGATGATATTCTAGTGTTTAGCAAGACCCTCTAGGAGCATGAGGGTCATCTGAGGCAGGTCTTGGAGAAGCTTAGAGAAGCTAACTTCAAGATCAACGCGAAGAAGTGTGAATGGGCCAAGACGCAGGTTTTGTACTTAGGCCATGTCTTAGACGGAGACGGCGTTAGACCTGAAGACAACAAAATCGCAGCGATTAGAGATTGGCCAACGCCGCGCACACTGACAGAGTTGCGGTCGACTTAGGCCTAGCTAACTATTATAGGAAGTTTGTTAGGAACTTTACCACCATCGCTGCACCCCTTTGCAGGTTGCTAAAGAAAGAAGCATTTGGAAGTGGGACAAGGACTGTACATCAGCCCTGAAGAAGCTAAAGCGGGCGTTGATAGAGTATCCATTCCTTAAGGTAGTCGATCCGTTCCTGCCTTTCGTTGTTACCACCGACGCGGTCAGTCCGGCATAGGTGTTGTTTTACAGCAAGACGATGGGGATGGATATAGGCCCGTAGAGTTCATGTCTGCTAGGATGCCTTAAGAAAAGGTAGCGACATCTACCTACGAGAGGGAACTCTACGCTCTCAAGCAAGCACTAGAGCACTGGAAACATTACTTGCTTGGGAGGCACTGCAAAGTCTATTCAGACCACGAGACACTAAGGTGGTTAAAGACGCAGGCCAAGATGACACCTAAGCTTACTAGGTGGGCCACTGAGTTAGATCAGTATGACTTCGAACTTAAGCTAGTTAAAGGGAAGTACAATGTAGTAGCAGACGCTCTGAGTAGGAGAGATGAAAACCTATCTATAGTGACCTCCTCAAGAGAGTTAAGGAGTCCCCAGAGTCCGAATCAGACTACCGCACCACTGATGAATTGCTATTTGTGTTATGACCCTGGCCAATTTCGAGATACACATCCACCGGAAAGTACAATGCCATCCAATTGCAGAAAGAAATGAATGAACTTGAGAGGAGAGAGAGGATTAGAAGAAGAAGAAGAAGTAAGAAAGAGGAAGAAGAAGATGTACACCAGCAAAGACAGTGACAAGGCTCTTCTTCTTTGCCCAACAATCTCCTCCTCCTTATCTCCCCCTTCTCTTATTCATACAAGAAATAATAATACAATGTTGAATGACTGGTCAAGAATCAATGTCCGAGTTCCTCTTCTACTGCAGGTATCACTTGAGGTCCACCATAGCCATGGCCGCCTCCCTTCTCTCTTCACTCTCATAGGCCGAGGCTATGGCGGACTACTAGGCCTTGCCCAGACGTCCAAAGGACAACCCAAAGCAGCTATGGCTGCTCTAGCTCAGGCCGCCATGCCCAACCCTGCCTTGAAGCTTCCTGGTGTAGCTCTCCCCAGTTGGGGACTCCGTGCTGCAGCGCCCACCAAGGTGATGAAGATGGCTGCCACCATAGCCAGGTAAGTACCCCTGGCGCTCCTCCACATTCCTCCCCCCTTCCTTCCTCCTTCCTCCTTCTTCCTCCCTCATGTCCTTCTCCTTCCTCCCCAGCAGCGCTGCTCCAGCCAGCGCTCCACCAGTGTGTCGCCAAACTTGCACACCGAAAAAGAGGCCGGGTCTTCCGCCCGGCCTGAAGATATAGCGGCCTGCTTTGCCTCTTGGGCACAGGCCGCTCGCCTTCCCAAGCAAATAGTACCTCCTCCTCTTTTGGAGGGAAACATCATTGCAGACTCTGATATTGCCCCTACAGGCCCTAGACGCAGACTGGTACCCGCTAGACCTAGCCTACACTACCGGCCTCTAAAAATGCCACTTTTGTCTTCTTCTTCTTGGCCTCCGGTACCTGCATATTTACCCCCCTGCCGGGTGCGGTACCGGCCTACCCGCTACTTGAGTGCTTTTTCCCCGCTGCAACCCTTCAAAGCCACGGCCACAGGTAAGTACCGGCCCTGAGGGCCCAACAAACGAACAAGTGCCCTGGCGGGCCACACACACACACTCATACCGACCAGCACACAGACAGGCACGGTCACATGCACGCAAGCCAACCAGCACTCAGACAGACATGCAGTCCGGCAAGCACACACACACACAGACTTAGCAGGCGGGAACTCAGTAGGGCATTCAGTCTATGAGCAAAACTCAGAAATCAGTTGTGTGTTTCAGTCCATGTTTGGACGGGTTATCACATTTGAGAAGACTAATGTAGTTGATCGTCTGTGCGTTCCTGACAGTGAAGAGATCCGTAGTTTGATATTAGGGGAATGCCACGACACAAGAGGGACATTTCGGTTGGCCAAAGACACTAACCAATCTCATGTGCACGTATATCTGGCCCGGAATGAAGGCCGACTGCATAGAGTATGTACACAGTTGCAAAGTTTGTCAAAGAAATAAGACTACTACGCGAGCCCCTCTTGGTCTTCTCAGACCCTTGCCTATTCCTGACAGACCCGGAGATTCTGTGTCTATTGACTTTATGGATGTTGGGGTAAAGAGTAGGCATGGCAAAAGTGAAGTCATGGTCATAGTTGATAGGTTTAGCAAGTATGCAGTTTTTGTTCCTTTGTCTGCAGAGGCACACACAAATTTAGTTGTTCAGACCATTGGGTCAGTGAGCATGGTATACCACTGTCGATAGTTAGTGATAGCGATGCCAGGTTCACCAGTCAGAACTGGCAGGAACTGATGAGAGTTTATGGTTCAAAGTTATTGATGTCATCTGGCCGTCATCCTGAGACTAACGGTCAGACTGAACAGATGAACAAGCTCCTGCAACAAGTTTTTAGAATGTACATTAGACCTGATCAGATCAACTGGGATGAGATGCTCCCAAAGGTAGCCGGTGCGTACAATAACAGTGTGCACCTAGCCACATGTCGCACCCCCAACCCCAACGAATTGCACAAGTCCTTTAGACCGCGCAGACCATTTGAAGGACTTAACTGGGATCAGATTCAGAGGTTACCGCCCGATACACGTGAGTTTGCGATACAGCACGAGAAAGAGATAGCTACCGTTGTTGATAACCTCAGGAAAGCCCAGCACAGAATGATAGAACAAGCTAATAAGCACCGTCGCCCCTCACAGTTTCAAGAAGGTGACTTAGTCTGGGTCAAGTCAAAAGAGTTCGCTCCTGAGGAGAACATGTCACAAAAGTTATTGCCTGCATACAGAGGACCGTGGCCAGTCTTAGAAGTCAAGGGCGGAGAGGATGGGTCGTCCTACACTATTGAGATTCCAGCACACCTCCACACCTACCCAGTATTCCATGCATCAAAGCTGTTGCCTTGCATCACAAGCCAACAGTTTCCATCACGCAGATCTATGATTCCTCCAGATATGGATGGAAGATACGATATTGATGGTATAGTAGGTGAGGATGTCTTCAGGACAGGAGGCAGAGGTCATCCACAGAAACAATACAAAGTCAGATTTGTCGTTCAAGAGCCCAAAGATGACCGCTGGTACACACGAACAGAACTTTTAGAGACAGCTCCTGACATAGTTAGAGCATACGAAAGAGACAAGAAAGGTAAAGGTCCTGCCTTAGACTGAAGTATTCTCGGAGGACCTCGAATTTAGGCCGGCGGGAGTGAAACGGTTTTCACCTTTCTGCAGTCACAGATGCGGGCACTAGAGTTCGATCCCCAGACCTTACCTTGCCCATGTACAGTATCGAGTTGACCCCCGAGTGTTTGAACCCGTGACCTCTATTTTGGCAGTTGTTTGATGTCTGTCGTAGGTCTGCGTAGCTGTAGGGATTCGATCAGTAGGTCTGTCGAGTAGGGGTCAAAGCTCTGTAGAGGTCGTAGCTGTAGATGTTCTGAAAGGTCAAGGGTGTAGCTGCTACAGTCCTCGAAAGGCCAAGTCCACAGACTTCCAGAAGGTCCGGAAGTGGCCTTTCCAAGTTGTCTCACGTTTAGCCGGGGGCAAGTGGGCAAGTGGTGAGCCCAACAGCACTGCGTCGGCAGTGCGATTGCATTGAGCCGGCAGTGCAATCCCGTGCAGTCAGCGGTACTGGTCCAGTCAGTCACAGCCCAGTCGCGCAAGTATCATGAGGGACTGTGTGCACCATGGGCTGGTGGGAAAGGGGGCAGACCAACGAGTTACAGAAGTATAAATCAAGAGGCAGCGCCCAGTCATTCATTCATTCGCTGTGTAAGCCATGCGGAAGCGCTGCTACAGCGTCTTGTGCGAAGGTGGTCTGCAGGTTGCCCGAAGACGAAGTGGGCTGAAGAGCGAGATTGTAGCCATATGCGAGGAACAAGCCCTCAAGGGGCCCTATCAGACATCACATGACTTGGGCTAAGGCCCCCAGCAAGCCGAGTGCCCGCCCTAAGTGAAGGCGGGCCTGAATATTCGTCAGAGGCAAAATTCGACATTTCCATATGTGGGTATTCAGGCTCTCGCAGCACGCCAGTTGGTTGGGTAGACGAGTGAGCCTCACATTGCTGCGTCAAACAGTTGGCCCAGGCCTTGACAGTTGCGCCTGGGCCAACTGTTTGACGCAGCAATGTGAGGCTCACGCATCTATGCCAACCCATGGGTAGTGTCACGCATGAGCCTCACATTGCTGCGTCTACCCGTTCTGTGAAAGAAAAGTTATGGGTCTGTAGACTCTGTACAGGAAACCTCTTGAAGAGCTCTTGACCTCTCAATGACCCAGTGATTCACCGTTTGAGTTCTTGTTGTCTTCCTTGGAGTTCAACTTGAATTCCATACTCTTCTGGGGGCTGGCAGTCTGGTTCTGATTCCACCGGCAAGTCAGACAGACTCATAGGTAACCCCACTCAGATGTTCCACTCATTACAACCAGGAGAACCTTAACAGCATTGATTTTGTGTGGTTGAATTAACTGTTAGGTAAGCCCATACAAATGTCCAGCCCCTGGTCTTCTTGTGTTGCTACCTCAGTAAAAGAAACCTGAGGTTGAAGCTTACAACTTTCCTCTCAGCCTGCAGTTTCAGACTGTGGCAATGAAATCAAGAGCGTATCCACCTGCTATTCGATCAGAAGCGGACTGTCTTCAGGGAATAATATTTTCTGCTACAGTTAATGGCATTGGTTACTAGGGGAAGACAGTCCCTTTACAGCCTGTGCTATACTGTGCGCTCTGTGGCCCCTCCAATCTCATTCTCTGAGTTTTATTGCTGTTGTTCGTGCTTTGATTGGTTCGGCACTCTCTTCCAAGCAAGTTTTCTGTCTCTGAGTTTATTTCTGTTGATTGGTCCTGCCGTTCGATCAGAAGAGGACTGTCTGTAGGGAATTCTATTTACTGCGACAGGTGAGGGCATTTGTTTGTAGGGGAAGACAGTCCCCCTCCAGCTTATACTACATTGATCCCACTGTGCCCCCTATGATTTCATTCTCTGAGCTTTATTGCTCTTCTTTGTGTCTTAGTGGTTGAGCGCTTCTCTTCCAAGCAAGTGTCCTTGCTTGATGCTCTAATGTTGATGGTTGCTCACATTTGGATTCTGCTTTTTGTGAACAAGATTCCTGATAGTAATCACAATCAGGACAGGTACTGATCTGAGGTCTTTGACAACTGTGGCTGATGGTCTGGCATTCATCCGGCAGCAACATGGTTAAGGAGCATCCTTGGGGTGCGTATTGACGACTTGACTATACCAGCGAGGGAATTACCATCTGCCAGAATGGACGATATCACAGGTGAATTACGGACACAAGTGCAAAAGCGCCATCATCAGAGCACACAAGCAGTTGGAGTGCAGACAACAGAGGTAGCTTGCTTGATCAGCCCCAGTCTTGTTCCCGTCTTCTGTTTGCAAAGTCCTCGGCAGCATGGGTGGCCCCCGGTTGGCCGTAGCGCATCATTTTTTATTATTATTATTATTTTTTTTTTTTTAAGCCCAGGGTGTTGTAGAGGCCAAGGACTGAGAGAAGGTTAACGGAGACCCTAATTTTCACCCACGGTGATCGCTGGCAGTGGCAGCTGGTGGTTGTCATGCCAGGATAGGCCACCTTCCCTACCCTTGCCCACGCTAATACTCCCAGCGCACCCCCTATCCCTACTATCCTACCTCAGTGTGACCAGCACTCAGGACCATCACCCTACCAGTATCGAGGGCAACTTGGACCAGACATCAGCGACAGGCACCAAAAGGCTGTAGGGCATCCAATCTGCGGGGTCTTACCATTTTTTTGGGGGGCCAGGAGGCCTCCACGCAGGCCGTGGAAAGTTTTTGGGTGGGAAGTGCCATCCCTACCCTGCCACTAACACCCCCACCCCCTTTTTCAAAGTTTTTGGGCGGAACGTCAACGTTTGCAGAAAGCCAGGTACATTGTTGTCAATGTCTGCTGAAGCCCGTGCTTGCAGAAACCCCGCCATTAACACCTCCACCATAAACCCCCCAACCCCCGAGAGTGATGTTTGTAATAACCGAGGAACTGCAATGTGACGAAAAGGACTGAAATGGACAATGCGGTGAGAGTAGAATCTCGACAGACAATGTGCATTCTCATACATACAAAAGTGCTGAATAGCGCAGGGAAGACTTAGATACAAAGACTGACCTGACAAGGACTGACCTACCACATGTAGTAGCAAGTAGCGAAACAGACTGCTAGAATGTTGATAGCTAGTCCAACCGATGGTTGAACTCAGACCAAACATGCATCGTACCCCTCACCAGGTGTGAAGGAGCCTGGCGCTGCACACAGGAAGAAAGCGTCAGGTCCAGACATGCATAGACGAAGAGGTAAGGATCAGACGAAAGGAGGGAGGAAGATGGGAGTGTCGTTAACACCAAGTCTTTGTCACCGATCCCAAATAACCCCTCGTTGTCAGGTCTGAATCCCAAAAAGTCGAGTCTTGGATCCGATATCACCAAGCTCGGTATCTNGACCCCCAACCCCTGAAATAACCCCCTCCCCCGCCCCCAACCCCCCAAACGAAACTTCTCTGTTCAAAGTTTTCTTTGTGGATTCGGGGAGATCTCGGCAAGCGCAGTCGAACCATGTTTTCAAAAAAATAAAAAATAAAAAAAATTTGACCCACTTTTGGGCCCAACTGGAATCCGTTTGGACCACCGGGGGTCCAACCGGCCTGGTTGGATCCGGCCCGCAGCCGGCCAGTTGCCGGCACAACCCTGGTCTGAAAGGGTAACAGAAAATTCGGAAAACATTCAAAACAATTGTTTTTTGATGATTGACGAAGTGTATTGTTTTCTGAGAATGCCAAGAACAGCAAAAAGGGAATCGCCCGTGTGCCCATGAAAAACCCATGTTGCATCTCGACACAGGACCTGTTCGACTTTCCTTTGCAACCTACTTTTCCCCTGCGTTGTTCATGGTCCCACGTCCTCCTTTCTGGTGCTGGCAAACTTATTGTTATACCCATGAACCTGTTGCTCAAAATCACTCTCATACTCAACGGCTCTCTCTCTCTCTCTCTCTCTCTCTCTCTCTCTCTCTCTCTCTCTCTCTCTCTCTCTCTCTCTCTCTCTTGTGTGTGTGTGTGCGCCTGGCCATGCACAGACACACACACACACACACACACACACAAAATAAATAAATAAATAAAAAATCAGTTATTTATGTCTTAAATTGTCTTTCTTTCATTTTGTTTGTTTACCTTTCTTGCTGTTTTCATTGCATGTCAGTGTTCCTCTTATTTTTTCGTAGTACTTGTTCGAGTGAGCACCTTTAAGAAGTGCCAAATAGTAGGTGGTCCGTTGTTTGGAGTGCCTGCAGGACTCTTAGGGGAGCCGCTCTGCTCTTGATGTCTGTGCGATGGATATGGTCTACGGGTGATGATGGACGTCCATCAGAGTGACTCCCTGGCTCAGCAGTTGGTCGGAACCAAAAGTCTGTGGGGTTCACCCGTGATGTGAGTAGGTGATGTGCCGCTTTGCTCCGTGTTGGATGTGTCAACTGCCTCGTCTGCACTCTGCCGTTGCCTTGCCGTCCGTCCCGCTTGCTTCGCGTGTCATTCTTGGCAAGCTGCAGTGTTCACTGTGTGGTGTGGCTTGGTGTTGGACCTGTTGGTGTTGCTTTGTGCTTCGCTGCACTGCTGCCTTGCTACCCATCTGCGTGCCTTGCCTTCCATGTCCTCTGCTTGTGTGCTGTGTGGTTTGGCTGCCTTGCTGGTGTTGCCTTGTGCTTTACTGCATGGTTGCTTTGCTGCTCGTCCGCTTGCCCTGTCATTCCTTGTAGTTGTTTTTGGCGCTAAGCGGTTGTGTTGCCTCGGCAGCATTGCTTGGTGCTTTTCTGAGTTGCTGCCCACTGCTATGTTCCCCTTGGGGACAGTCTGCCTTCAACATGGGTCAAAGGGTTCATGACCCAAACCATCACATCGGAGATTCTGCAGATTGTTGAGGGTTCAGCCTCCTGACGAGTCGGTGCAACTCCAATGAAACAATCTATCATCAGTTTTATTTTTTTCAATTGTTTTTCGGTACTTGTTCTTTATGTCTGCCTTATTGTTGTTTTTTGCCTTGCCACTTTCTGGCTTGTTTCTTATTGCTTTGCTGCCTAGTAGTGTTTGTCTGTCCACCCTCCTCCCCCGTGCCCTCCAACCTATGTCGCTTGCTGCCTGCCCACCCAGTTCTCGTGAGCCCTCCAGCCATTGTCACGTGCTGCCTGCCCACCCACTCTCGAGCGCATTGGTCTCGCAGGGGGACCCTCCGACCGCATCACGCAGGATTTTGCAGGACTTCTTCGCAGTGGAGCTTTCACTGCTCCGGCGGAGTGCGCCAGCCGCACCTCTCGCTTACCCATACGGCAGGATAGGGGCCACGTGAGGCACAACTTACCTCTGCCAAGGGGTTGTCACCACTCCTTGACAGCCATATCCCCGCCAAGCTACCGAACCACATGTGAAAGCTTCTCGTGTGCAATCACAGACGTGGCCCAACCAAGGGCGTTTCTCATACGCTGTAGCATAAGGGTTACGCTCGGTCGAACGCCTTAATCAGAACCGTGCGCGAGCCCACATTCTGGGGGCTGATTTTCCCAAGCGCGACTCGGTGCCGGTCGACTAGGATGGTCCATCTAACCACGGGGTACACTTCACAAAAATAAAACAGAACCTCATACACAATTCGAGCGAGGAAGCAGTTAGAGCCTTAAAGAGGCAAGTGGCCGCGCTACTATGGAGAGGGGATAGCAGGCTCCCTAATGTCATTAACAAAGTGGCATGGTCAGCAGTTATTCAACCCAAGGAAAAAGGAGGACTAGGGATTCTGGACCCCACTATACAGATTACAGCATTGACTATACAATGGATCAAGAGGCTTATATTTACCCCCCTCCTCCGTGGCGTGCCATGGCTTTGGAACAGATTGCACGATTGGTCCCCCAGGCCCCCTAGGAGGTGGATCCCCTGTCCTGGTTAGAGGACCGGTTCTGGACTATTCCACGATACTCTAAGACCCACGGGGAGTCTGATCGAAGAATGGCCAAAATGGACTTGACCAAGGACGATTTCTAGGTCAAGGCCCTGCGCGCATGGCGCCAACCCCTGTTGCCTGACAAAGGGTCACCAAATAGATGGGAAGAGGTAGCGAGACAACCGTTTTTCGGCAATATGTGTGTTACTGACTCAAATGGGAGGGTCTATTGTAGCCTTACCCCCCCTTGGAACTGTTGGGTGAGAAGAGATGTAACAAGAATTAGGGACGTATGGGATAGTGACGAAAGACAATGGAAAACTGCTCAACAATTGAGGTCCACCCTGAAGTCTTGTCACCACATTGAACAAAAGCTGGACCAATTGATATTCTTTATTCCCCTGGACTGGGTGCGCATTTTGCGAAGGGGACCGAGACTCCGGAAAGGGGACTGGATTGCAATGACGGGGGATAGTGAGAATGTGGGTAGGGTGATGGAACTACGAGAGGACGAGGTGGGGGTGACCCTCTTCCACCGAGGATTGGATAATCGTCTTGCAAGGTATCTACACGATGAGAAGAGATGGTGGCCGAAGGGGGACTCGTTCAGAATTAGGGTAGTGGGGGAACAAGAGGAATGGGTAGCTTTCCTCCCGGAAATCCCGTTTGCCAAACTCCCCATCGACCCGCTGGAATGGCAATGGTGCCCGTCCGACAAGATCAGATCTGGGAAAGTCAAGAAACTGCTCGATCTGTCTGTGAAAGTTACATACCGGCTTCTCAGGCCTCGGGTTGATCTTAGGAGCACCGTGCGGGAGCGCTGGATGTCTCGACTGAATGTGGGAAGGGACTGTCTCCGCCCCATCCGATGGTTCACCGCCACAAAGGCCAGACCAGCAAAGATGGCCTCCCTGCAATGGCAGATAGAACACCGTTGCCTCCCCACAAACGATGGGCTGATTGACCGAACATATTTAGAACAAAAGGGTTTAGCCACACCATGGTGCATGTCCTGTCTGACCGTCTTTCCTGCCCGCAAGATCCCTGAGACCATAGAGCACATTTTCCTACAATGTCCAGGGGCGATCCTCACTTGGCGCCAGTGGGATAGGATTTGGAGGTCACTGGGTATAGAGTCTGAATGGCCATGGGACTGGAGAGCGCTTTTGTGTGAAACATGGCTCCCTTCTACACACAACATTTTTGAAGAGAATATGTTCAAGATCGGGAGGAGGGCCGTTATTCGGACTCTTTGGAGAAAACGATGTATATTATGCATTGAAAAAGTAAGATTAGAGGACGGGGAAATGACCGAGTTAATCAAACAATATGTCCAGGATGAACTTACAATATAATGGCAGACTGTAAAAGCTAAACTGGATAGAACTCATACCAAAAAGGACATAACACAGGCTATTGAGCAACTCTCAAG
Source organism: Chara braunii (assembly GCA_003427395.1). NCBI lineage: Eukaryota > Viridiplantae > Streptophyta > Charophyceae > Charales > Characeae > Chara > Chara braunii. The sequence continues at coordinate 1,577,108 of BFEA01000319.1, read as the reverse complement.
GGATTGGTTGGGAAGTGACCAAGGGGGTAGAGTAGCTTATGTTCGCTGGGAAGGAGGCAGTCTCCCAGAATGTGGAGAGGGGGAGGATAATATGAGACGAGACTACAACATCTGCTTTCAAGATTGGACTAAGGTGGATGCAGCAATACCGATGTGCTCCCCCTTGGACTTCCCTGACCCCTTCCCGCCTCATGGTCTATCAATGGTGGACTACAATGAGGGGGAGATAGGCACAGCGAAGATTGCAACTGCAGGAAGAAGGGGGTTGGATGGTCATATAGTTTTGGAGGCGTCAAAAATATTCAGTGCCAATTGCACAAAGCTGCCAGCCGCTATGGAATGGCACAGAGGGAGCGATAGTGGGGGATAGGATGAAAAAGGTTCTCTCACCAGCAACCTGCACAGTCAATCCTCTGGAGGACAGAGTAATCAATGCTGGTGATGATATGACTCCCTATTCTGAATGCCTTTCTCCCTCATGGTGCTGCAAGGGTTGGTTGGTAGATGATGAGGGTTTTCGAGTGGGATTCAACTTTGGATAGTGTGCCTATGTGGCATTTCAGCTGATTGCTTATGTTGTCAGAAGAACGGACACGTGGCATGCCAAATATGAGTTTTGGTGGTTTCTGTGGTAATTGACTTCTTTACTTCCTATTTTGAATGCCTCTCCTCCTTATGGCGCTGCAAGGACTTGTCAGTTAACAATGAGGGTTTCAGAGTGGAATTTGACTTTGACGGCGATGAGCAGTTCATCCCGTCGGTTGAGGGCAATCAATGCTGCTCATCAGGTAATAGAGTATGCCTGTGTGTCGGTTCGGTTGATCACACATGTCTTGAGTGGGACAGACACGTGGCATGTTAACATGTATTCGGGTTGCTTACAAATTGCCCGATTGTAAATGTTGAGGGACGCTGGACCTGATTTCCAGCAGGTGTTGCTCCCACCAATAGATGGAGCCTCCCCGAGCTCGTGTTGCTTTCTCCAAAAAAAAAAAAAAAAAAAAAAAAAAAAATTGCGCGTAGTCCCTTTTTCACATTTAACCCATAATTGTTCTCGTTTTTTAGCGCAAAGATATCACGAGCAAGACTCCCCATAAATGTTTGTCGCTTCGTAGGCCCCTATCATAATGACTAGTCGTGCGCGAACACATGAGCAGTCACGGTGATGGAGTAATGTGGCCCTCAATGATTCTGAGGGTCGCTTTCGACACTCAAGTGTCAGCTGACATGCGTCTTGAGGGGTTAGTCTTATGAAGCTGGACAATCACAAGTGTGATTGCGAGACTACCCTCTTCTGCACACTTCTGAGAGGAGTGGTAGGCGGGTTTTGGTCCTTTTGTGGCGGTCAAACGCCTAGGACTCCATCATTGGAGCCTTGAAAATAGGTCAAGGGGTTTGGCTTTGACAGCCGCCACATACCTCAATGTCCAATTGAAAAAAAAAAAAAAAAAAAAGTAAAAGGGGATCTCTCTTTTTCCTCAAGTCCAATCTATTCAATCTTTACATACGCTTAGAGTAGACCACGTGGATACTCAAAATATAAAAGGGATATAGGAGACGAGGCAAATCACTCTCACAATTACAGTGTGACTTCCTTAAAAAATATACACATGATTGCAGACAAAGTCAATCAGGACTTCAACTTACAAAACATACCTGCAATCACACCAATGATTCAACATCGACAGAGCATACACTACACGATGTCAACTTCAACCACTCTCTACACTCACACCGCTTGCCTTATTCACAGAAGCCCCAACCTTTGTCCAACCTTCTAGAATAAAACACTCAGTCCTTTTTAAATGACCATTTAATAAAAGTCTGGATAAAAAGTACTAAAAACCCAACGAAACACCGCAACCCATAGGGGCTAAGGCCTTAGGTTGACTAGCGAGAATAGGTTAGAGTTTAGCTGAAAAATCAACCTGTTATCAGAAGATATCAGAAGATAACAGAAAATCATCCTTGTAGGATCAGAATGAAACTAGTTAGATCTTGAATCGGAATGGTCAAAGAAGACTTGTAACACAACATATGTCAATTCCCAAAACTAAGTTTTTAAGTGTACGGAGAATAAACCCTCGTATCACATCTCACTCAATTTCTCATAATGACTAAATCTAAATTTACCTCTAAAGGAGTGTTAAAGAATAAGGAAAATTTCGGCAGCGTCTCCCCTATGCAGGGTGAATCGCCAATACTTTTTCTATAAAAATATACTCCTCAAAACTAAGAAAATTTCGATAGCACTCCCTCTAGAGAAAGTGTCTTTTGAGAATTTATGCTCAACCAAAAATGAGATCTGAAAAAGATAACAGAAAATGATCCTTGTAGGATCAAGCTGAAACTAGTTAGATCTTGAATCGGAATGGTCAAAGAAGACTTGTAACACGGCATATGTCAATTCCCAACACTAAGTTTTTAAGTGTACGGAGAATAAACCCTCATATCACATCTCACTCAATTTCTCATAATGACTAAATCTAAATTTACCTCTAAAGAAGTGTTAAAGAATCAGGAAAATTTCGGCAGCATCTCCCCTATGCAGGGTGAATCGCCAATACTTTTCCTATAAAAATATACTCCTCAAAAATTCAAAACAAAGAAAATTCCGATAGCACTCCCTGTAGAGAAAAGTGTCTTTTGATAATTTACACTCAACTAAATATGAAATCTGAAAACGATCCTTGACTTTACAGAGTCCAATCTTATCAAACTCTTTGATTTAGTAAAAATTTGGGCGCATCTCCTTTAGAGAAATAGGTTTCCCAGAATTATACCAAGTCAGATATGAACTTAAGGATAAAACTTGAACTCTGCCAAGACAAAATTTAACTAACTTTTTAGATTTGTAGAAATTTCGGCAACTTGAACTCTGCCAAGACAAAATTTAACTAACTTTTTAGATTTGTAGAAATTTCGGCAACACTTCCCCTAGAAAAAATGTTTTTTCAAAATTTATGCAAGGCTAAATATGAAATCTAAAAATAGTTCTAACTTCACAAAGTCAAATTTTGTATAACTCCTTGATTTAGTAAAAATTTTGGCAGCACCTCCCCTAGAAAAGTAGGTTTCCCAGATTTCTTCTAAGCTAGATATAAAACTCAGACAAAAGCTACACTTTGTAAAAGCAAAATTTAACTAATTCCTTGGATTTGCAAAAATTTGGGCAGCACTTCCCTTAGCGAAAATGCCTTTCCAAGATTTATACAAAGTCAAGTATGAGAAATAAACTTAACTAAAAAAATGCAGAAATTGAACTAACTCTTATAACTCAGCACATGACGAGCATCTAAAGCAACTACTTATCATAGCTAAGACATAGAGCAAGTAGAGTGCACATTCTATCACATGCAAGTCCATACCACAATGGGGAAGTACTCTCATTTTATTGATTTTTCACATAATTAATTTTTTACCCATCTTACATACGACATGGCGCTAGACCATTCTGCTTAGAAACAATGCCTAGCATGCCTTAGGTTATACACGAACAGGTTGCACAACTACTTTTTTCTTCTTCGAGCATGTGACTAGACCATTCTGCTTAGAAACAATGCCTTAGCCGCCCTGGATTGTTTAAATATCCAAAGTTTAATAATTCTCTGACTTGTCTTTAAAATAAGGGCAGGAGCCTGAACCATTCTGCTTAGAAACAATGCTCAACTTGCCCAGTTTACTTCCAGTTATACTCGTAACTTTGCTTTTCTTCTTAGTGATATGGCTTAAGTTGAATCATTCTGCTTAAAAACAATGTTCAACTGTTTTTTCTCATACAAATGCAAATAAACATTTCCAATATATATTGGTTTGTGCTTAGTGCGTGGCTTCAAGTTAAACCATTCTGCTTAGAAACAATGCTTAGCCATCCGCAAAAATCCTGTCTCAGAATAAAAACAGAAGACTTAACCATTCAACTTAGAAACAATGCTCAGTCTATCTCAAAGTCACAAAAAGCATGAAGTTGAACCATTTTGCCCAACTTCAGTCAGAAACCCCAAAAGAAACAGATAGACCAAACCATTCTGCTTAGAAACAATGCTTGGCCTCATAAATCAGACAAACAAACCCTCATAAATAAACATAGCAGCTAGGCCATTCTACTTAGAAACAATGTCTGACCCTTTAGAAAACAAGCAAAAAACATAGCATTGGGTCATTCTGCTCAGAAACAATGCCCAACCTTTGGTCGACCCGGTCGAGCGCATGCAATACTACCTTCCTCCCACCTTCCACCAATTCATCCCTTAGTCTGATTTCAATCAAAACAAAAAAAAAAATGAAATTCACGAATGCATTTCTTTCAACTAGTCTGATTAAGTTATGAGAAGAAACAAAAATCATAGAGGAACGCATGCATAACCTCTCAGACAAACGCGAGAGATGTAGTGGTAGGGGTATAGTGGGTTGACACAAGGCGGGAGGAAGTTATACCTGACAGTTCTCTGCCTTCAGAACCTCGCCTAGGTTTCGGCAGAGCTCCCGCAATCGATGGGGCAACCTCCCACAGAGGCCTTGACACGCATTACGGGTTTCCAATCCCGCCTGCCGCCTTCCTCTCGTAACCAGTAGATTAGACGGAGACTGAGAAGGACAAAAAAAAAATCATTAAGTCTCTTAGATACAAGAGGGTTGCGCTCAGACTCGAGTGAGAGGGCCTTAATACCTTGAAACGCCTGAGGGTCGCACAATGGCAGCCAATAAAAAGCGATGAAGGTGGTCGAACCACAGTCAAACGCCGAGTAAACAGCACTCTGACAACCTCCCGTTCGCAACAGTAATCCCCTTCATGAAGCCTGTCCGCTCCCTTCACGGCTACAATATCTCCTCCTCGGCCAAACTGCTGCTACGCAGCCTAGAAGGGCTGCACTCGAATAGGGCACAACCCCAATGCTCTATTCGAGTATAGGCGTAAATCCAGCAACTACGCAGCAAAACGCCGCGCACACAGCCACTGTGCGTGGCAGCAAATGCACCGAAGTAAGAGCACAATCCCAACCCAGCAAGTCACAACAAAAACATGGTGATTTTCAGCAAGCATAACATGCCTAGCCACCAGGCACAGCAACAAGGATCAACAACACTCAACTACACAGCAAAATAGCACCTGCCCGCTCCACACCTTACAACACCAGTACACCACACGTCGGCCCGGGGGTGTCAACACGAAACCCGCACCACTTCGGAGGCCGCCGTTTTTTTTTTCCAATGGCGCCCCTCCGAGTTCTTTTTTTTGAAGTTTGGACATATATATTACAAATGGGGTTTGAGGCCGGGAACCTCACAATTCGACCCGGATGAGTCACTGAGGACGTTCCCTGATTTCGCTAGGCTGGAAACCGGGTCCAGCGTCCCTTGAACTTAAAAATTCACAGAGCTGCTGAGAGAAAACAGAAAAACAACCAGACTAAAGCTATGCTGGAAAATGGGTCCAGCGTCCCTTGTTAATAAAACAACTATGCCAATTAATAATTGGAGAAGACGGCCTTCAATCTGGCAGGAAGACGGGTCCTGCATCCTTAACTTAAGGAGAGAAATGGTGGTTGGAATCGGAACGGGTATCCAGACTGCAAGATGTATGCCGGATCTCGATGCTTCCCCTCCGAGTTTTGCTTGTGGCGACAAAAACTTTCTGCATGCAAGGCTGGGGCCGCGTACTTGCGGTTTAAGACCATAAGATCAACACACCTTCTCGAACAAATGACGTGTGCGAAAGGACCACCGACCTCTTGGCTCGCGGTCGGATGCAAGGGGAACAGGCCAATAGTCGGATGGCTGAATTCCAGTTTGCAGAAACACAGCGGAAGCCAAATAGTCGAAGGCTGTCCAAAAAGCAAAAAAATGTCAGGATGCACCACCGATGGAGAACCAAAGCAGCGAACTCAGTGTCAACGAAGCATACGGTCGCCGCCACCACAAATGCGGACAAAGCTCTTCTCCTCCTTGGGCGCTTAATGCCCAGACTTCGATCGCACACCTACTCAACACTATATTATGACCGACGAAGCCACATGTTGGTGTCAGCAGCAGTAATTGAGATACATGCCGGTGTCGACCATGCAGACCATCGTCATGACCAGGTACGCACCCTTTCTCCCTGTCTATTGATCACGAGCTCTAAACCTTTCAATCCTTCCTACAGAAAGGTTGTGCGTCACAGACTTCGAGCCAGGTAGGTATCCCTCTTTCTCCGCCTCTATTGCTCTCCTACCACTCTCTACGAGAAGCTAAGGATTTTTTTCCATTTTTTAAGATTCGGTTAACCATCATGTTGACTAAACGACTTCTGTAAATGGAATCAGGCTTAGGAGAACGTTTTATGGGAATTTTTCTACGAGACATGAATGGCCAGCCAGCTATGTCCCAAATATCTCCTTCCTATTCCTCACACCTCTCTTTCGCATGCTCACTTACCCGACATTCCGCCTTTACTCCCCTACTCTCTAATCGTCAATGAATCCGATCGACGCTTCGACCAGGTTACCGTAGAATCTGAGTTGGTGCGGACCCAGCGAGAGTCAAAGCTCGAACAGCCGAGTCCTGTTACAGAACGGACACCACGAGGGCGAGTATGACTAACACCAGCGCAAGCAGAATCTTTACCGGTGAAAGTCACGATTAACCTCAGTTCGCTCACAACGCCGATGACGAAGACGCTAAAGGCAAGCGGGCGATTGCAATATTGAAGAGCACAGCCTCGATGGCAGCTGCAGTGGCTTCGCCCCACATGGGAAGATAGATCGCGACGGACAGACACATTGAAGAGGGATCCCGATCTGAGTATGGACTAAGGAGCTGTCAGATGCAAAAGTCCCCGCGCTCGCAAGAGAGAGAGAGAGAGAGAGAGAGAGAGAGAGAGAGAGAGAGAGAGAGAGAGAGAGAGAGAGAGAGA
>BFEA01000319.1:1550740-1561542 GCA_003427395.1 Chara braunii | reverse complement strand
GTCCGGTTCCTATTCCACCGGCAAGTCAAAGGCAGTACATGAATAACTCGCACACGCCCAACCCCTTTATGGTAGGGAAGTCCGAGGGACGGCATTGATTGCTCCTCTCCGGAAGGATGTACCAGCCCTCACCCCTCCCTAAGTTAGCCTACTTTCTTACGTTTGGCTGCAAATACCTATGAAATTGCTTGGCTGGGTCTCGTCTCACCTGGTCCTCTCAGCTCTTGACTGCTTGATTTACTTTGAGCGCTAGAACTGCAGACATGACCCTGCTCTTTGAGTTAACATGGTCCTATGCCCTCTCCTTTCTATTTACTGCTGCCTATGAGTGCTTATAAAGTAATATAAACCTTGACCTATCTTTTTTAAACTTGCCCTTTAACCAGTTATGACTAGTGCTAAAACCCTAAACCCTTACAGTTTTAGCTAGCCTGTTGGCTACGTGTTTGACCTCTCTGCTTGTGATTTGTGACCCTTATCCTGAATTCTCTCTCTTTAGTAACTAGTACTGCCTTTTGGTAGCTGCAAGTGGGGTGTAGCTGGTATTAGACTGCTGGGTTGGGAGGATCTTGTGTGTGTAGGTTTAGGTTTGGGAAGTTGGGTGCCTATTGTGTTTGGGAGGGGGTTGTGTTGTCTGGGGGCGGTGTTTTGGAACTAGGGTGGTTTAAAGTGAAGTAGTTGGGCTAAAAATGAGCGCGCTGTGAAGGGTTCGCATGGGTTGCTGTGGGGTTGGGGTAGTGAGGTTTCTTTTGACATGTTTGGGAGGGGGTTGTGTTGTCTGGGGGTGGTGTTTTGGAACTAGGGAGGTTTAAAGTGAAGTAGTTGGGCTAGAAATGAACGCGCTGTGAGGGGTTTGCATGGGTTGCGGTGGGGTTGGGGTAGTGTGGTTTCTTTTGACAGCGAAGATGACTGTGGGGGTTGAAGGTTTGACATACCGTCTTTTAGTAAGGTCCGTGATTAGCTGCTGTTCCTGTTTGTGTTGTTGGGGTAGTCTCCTTGGGGGTTAATTGTTTCGTTTGTCTGCCTTAGTTTGAGTTGTCTATAGTGGATTAGAAGGAATTGATCCGAATGCTGGTTGTCTGGTGTGCTACTCAATGGTTCTAAGTCTGGATTGTTGGTCTGAGTTGGGTCATTCCACATTTTAAAGATTAGGCTCTGACCCTTGATGATTGCTATCTTGCCTTTGTCCAGCCAGGTAGTTCTCTTCGAATTTAGTTTGAAATTCCTTAGCTTTGGGCTCGTTGGCCTTCATCTTTCTCTTGACCCTGCGCCATAGTACCCAATATTCGGTTTCTACTTGCTGTCTGAGGATACACCAAGCTTCTTGCACATGCATTGGTTGTTTGTCTATCGTTTCTTGGGCACCGTTTCCTCCAGATGGACCATATTGTTGCCTGCGCAGAATTTGGAATAGGTTGTTTTGAATGGGGAGCCAGTCTTCAGGAGTTGTGAATCCTAAAAGAATAAAAGTAGGGTTTGTTGTGAAGTTTGTGCCAGTTATTGAGGCCCAAATCTGCATGATCCTGTTCCATATGGGTTGGATCCTGGGGCATCGGAGGAAGCAGTGAAACAGGTCTTCTATCTGTCCTTCTTGCAATTGGCACACATTTCATTTAAGGGGTTTCTGTCTTCTTTTCTTTTTCTATTGTTCAGCCATTGCTTGAGTGGGATTGCTAAGTATAGTATTAGCCATTGTAAACTTTTGAACTTGGGGGGATGTAGGGTAGCTATTTGGTTCCAAGGTATTTCTTTTAAATTTTCCGAGTCTATCTCTAGGTGTCTATTCCAGCGGTCCGCTATGATTGTTTCTGGGGCTGTTGATCTACGTTTATAACCTAGTCTGGTGGTGTAGTTGATCGGGTTGATTTTCCGAACGATTTTTGTGACGTTTTGTTTTAGATTCCATGCCCATTCTGCTGGGTCAAATTCTAGGTCTTCTATGGAAGTTTGAGGGTGGAATAAGGTGAGGTTCTCGTTTTCTATTACTCCGACTTTTCTAAGATTACTTTCTTTGTTTAGTTTGCCATAATCTGCGCCTGGCTCCTCTAGCCTGTGCATGGAGAAAGTGAGCCAGTTGTTTTTACCATCTTCCTTTCTTATAAAGGCAAGCGTGTGTTCTATGGGTTTTGTGTGTGTCATGATCGCCCAGTCTCCCTTTGTCCATTGTTTGTCGTTTTTAAGTGTTGTTGACCATTCCACCGGAATGGCCTTTATTATCAGCTGGAGGTTTTGGGACTGGTTGTGGCTTCCCTTGAGTTTTTCTCTGAGTTGTCTGGCCGAGAGCCAGTCTTTTTTAGGGTCATCCCAAATGTGTTTGATTTGCCAGATGCCTCTCTCTAACCAGGTGCCCATCTTGTGTCCTTTGAGGTGAGAGTGAAGGGTGTGTTTTCGTTGCTGGTTATCCAGGGATTACAGAAGAGAGGTTGTCTAAGGACTTCTTCTTTGTTTGTTGGTTTCCTTACTTTCGCCGGGAAGATCTCTCTCCATGCCTTCAATAGCCCCTTCCAGAAGTTCAGTCTAGGTTCGTTTTGGAGTTTGTTTTTATAACGTTTTAATATTCCAAGATTTACTTAGTATCCAGAACGTACCCTCCATGTTTTCTGGTGTCTTGTAGGATGGAATCTGTTGTAACCCTTCTAGAGCCAGTGGTCTCCACAGAAGGTTGGGGCTCGTTAGAAGCTTTATGATCCACTTAGTTTGGAGAGCTTTTATTTGGTTAGCTGGGTCAATGACGCCTAAGCCCCCTTGGCTCTTCTTTCTTGTTACATATTGCCAAGCCACCTTTGTGATGAAGCTTTGTCTTGATGCGTCTCCTGTCCATAGGTAAGTTGTTGCTTTCTTATGTAAGTCTTTTAGGGCTCTTTGGTCGGGGGTCCAGAATGCTGCTACGTACCACATCATCGAGTAGATTGAAGCATTCAATACTAATGCTCTGCAGTGTAGTGAGGTGTGTATTCTCCCCCAATCGTTGAGTTTGGTGGTCATTTTGGCTAGCAGACTGGGTGCCATTTCCGCTGCAGCCCCCTGAATAAACGCCTGTACTCCTAGGACTCTAAGTGGGTCATTGGGGTTAGCCCATGTCATACCTTCCGGTGTATTTCTGGGTGGGTCACTACCTTCCTCTATTAACCACCAGCCTATTGTCTTGTTCCAATTGATGCGCATTTCAGAGGCTAGTTGGAATGCACACATTGCTCTGGTAAGTGCTTCGAAGGATGAGGGGGATACTCTTATGAGTACGGTTAGATCATCAGCAAACAAAATTGTGGGGGGGATGTTGTATTTGTGCGAGTTGGGTTCTGTTTGTTCGGCGAGTTTGTGGATAGAGAGGTCTTTCCTTAAGAAAGAGGGGATGGCCTCCATGATAAAGAGGAAAATTAGGGCTGATAGCGGATCACCTTGTCTTACTGATCAGGTCATTTTGTATTTGTTGGAGATGTGACCATTGACCTGAACTGCTCCCATCGCATCGTTGTATAAAACTCTCACCCATTTTCTGAAGTTGGGTCCTACTCCCATTGTTTCCATGCATTTTTGTAGGAAGTCCCAATTGACCTGATCATAAGCTTTTCCAAAGTCAAAAAAGAGGATTGCTGCATTCAATTTCTTGTTTTGGATAAATCTGACCGATTCTGCTAGGGACATCACATTATCTAGGATGAACCATCTTGGGATGAAACTTGTTTGATTTATGTGAAAGCAGTTTTTTGTGATCTTTCTAATCCTGTTGGCTAGTAATTTTGCCAAAATCTTGTAAGTTACTGTTAGTAGTGTGATAGGTCCATAGTTCCTGATGTCTGTTGGGTCACCCTTCTTGTAGAGTAACTAAGTTTCCATAGAGGAGAGAAGGTTACGTTTTCTCCAGCTCCAGGATGTGATGAGTCGACATCGCAATTGTGTTAATTGAAACCACAATAAATAATAGTAAATAACTCTTACTCGAATGAAATGAATACTATCGATTGAGGCGAAGTGGCGCAGTCTGCGACATATAAATGCATCACTAGTGTCTCATAGGTTCTAAGATCATTCTAAGAACTTCTTGTACGATCCTGTCCTGGAAGCATGATACTCCCAGTGGACGCTTTTCGTTCTTCCCAGGTTTCGGCAGAATACGAGTTGCTCCCCATTCAAATTCTCCTTTGATCCACAATCATTTCAATGACTTGGCTAATGATGTATCTTTCTTCCAAACTCAGCGCTGACCAATGTTGAGTTTTCATAAGTTGAATGATTTTGTGTATTTTAACTTCATTTTGGAAAGAGTTTTTGAGTATAGATTGGTATACTTGTTTTTGAAAGAAGACTCTATTGACTATGTCGGTGCTAAGTTATGGTCCTAGGGTTTCCTTGTTCCAAGTTGTTCTTACGAAGTGACAGTATTTATCTCCTAAGAGTGACCAGTAGACTTGCCATAATTCTTTTAAGAGTCCATCTATGCCTAGTGTTTTGTCTGACTTCATGGAATCTAGGGCTTTTTTAATTTCTTCGTTTGTGATTGGTTGGTCTAATTCCTCTGCCATGTCGTGTGTAATGGTTTTGTCTATGTACTTGCTAAACTTCTCTTTTGCTTGAAGGATTGCTGTAGGGGTGGGCGATTCTATCTTGGAAGCATAGAGTTCCCTGTAGAAGGCTTCAGCTATGGAGAGCATTTTCATTGGGTTGGGAGTTAGGCCTTCCTCTCCTCTAAGTTGACTAATGGTTGAGTTCCTACCTAGTGCCTTGATTTTCTGAAAGAATAATTTTGTCATTTTTTCTCTTTTTTCCATTCCCTTAATCTAGCTCCGAGTCTCATGCCGTTTGCTTTTCAGGCATTCCAGTTGGCTAGTGCTGATCTAGCTCTAGTTAGTAGGTCTTCGTAGTCTGTGGATTCAGGGTTACTCCATAGATTTGATTCCGCAATACTGACTGTTGTTTCTAGCTCCTTAATTCTCTGATTTCTTTTTGCTGCTAACTTCCCTTAGGCTGTTGATGCTTGTCTAGATAGGTTGGAGGTTAGAATTGGGAAGTCTGCTTTTGTTTGTTCTGAGTCGATGCAGGCTTGTCCTATGGCCTGTTTCATTTTGCTGGTGTGGAGTATAGAGCTGTTGATCTTGAAGAAGCCTGACCCTTTTTGTAAACCAGGGTCGAAAATTAAGTCTACAATGATTGGGTTGTGATCTAGTCCGTTGTGGTAGGGTAGTTTTCCTATACCTACTTTTAGTATAGAACCTCTGAGGGATTCTGATATCAAGAAGAAATCTATGGCTGAGTTGGTGATGTGTTGGGTTTTATTTTTTTTCCTGTATGTGAATCCGTTTACATCTGGGTGAAGTGTTCTAAGTGGTTCAAGTAGATTTGTTTCTATTATTAGCCTGTGCATTGCTTGCACCTCCGTTTGGAGTTGATTTTCCCTTTTTATTTGGGAGCATGGCAATCTGTCTTTGGCTGTCATTAATAGACTTGAAGACCGCATCGTCGTGAAACACCCAGTTGCTGGTGTGTTTCACAAAGAAGACATCTCTGTCCGCGATTCTGCTGCTGGGGTATGCCTTGACCATTACCTGTTTGCCCCCCTGTGACACCACTTTCGTCTCAGACGGTTGTAGGAGTCGAGACATGAAAAATACCTTCGTGGGGGGGAGGTTATCCAGTGGGATGTTAAGGTTCCCCGTGCGTCGGCCCCCCTACTCCCAAAGGATAGTTAGTGTCTATCCGTGAAACGGGTTTTCGAGCTTGCAGGCCCATGTCACACCGGTTGCGCCTACTTCGCTGTTGCCGGTTGCGCCCGGTTCACTGTTTCTTGCGATGCCACATTCTGCATTGAATCTGCTTTTGAGGGTTGGGCTGGAGGGGGCACTACTCTTTTCTGTTTCTCGATCAACATTTTCCTGTCCTCCTCCTGCACCTGTTGTTTTCCTCTGTCCAGGGCGAAGGGGGGGGTGGACTGGTTAGCCTATATACCCCGCTTGGTCAATACGCAACTTCACTATTTGTCCCAGTTGCATGTCAGCCATCTGTCTCATCGCCCGGTTGTAAAACAACATGGACTCCAGTCATCTGTGCAACCGCCACCTGACTAGCCTCATGGAGCTCGCCTCCGTCCTTTGGATCAGTTTGATTTCTCTGTTTCGACCCTTGATTTCCCACTTTATTCTGTATGTTTACCGTATTTTTCTGAATGCGTATATATTTTTTGTATTCACTTGTTATTTCCTTTTTCCTTCCACGATATCATTGTCGTGCTCAATTTCTTACTACTCGATCAGCTTCATCCTTCGTTTGCTTGTTGTATTTCTTCCAATTCCTGATCTTGTTTCTCCTTCTATTATTTCCTCACTTCACTTCCATTCCAATAGGGGCAGGCGCAGAGTCCAAAATGCTAACATCCTAAACTAGTGATGTTGAAGTAGTATTGGTATATGTTAGTCATTGTGAAGGAAGCAGGGGGAGTAGAGGGACAGCTGCCGCAACGCATATGGCGACGACGAGAGCGCAATGAACGTGAGGAAGGGTCCATCTGGTGGATTGAAGAAGGTCTGGAGTAAAGGCAGGCACATCACGATTCACAACCAGAAAAAAAGGGTTAGTTGGTTATGCAGGAGCAGATTTCTCAACACAATGAGTATAGTCATATGCACATGCAAAACCCATAGCATGTTGTAAGTGATCAAGGTGTACCCAAGTAGCCTCGTAATCAGGATAATCCTTCCAACAAACAAGATACTCAATGCATGGAAGGGTGTCATCTGTAACTAGACGAGGTATGATGTCGGAGACAACAAACTCCTCGTGACCGTCCACCATGATAGCCGAGCGCGCATAAGGACATCCAACAAATTGCTCAAAGGATGAATGGTAAGGGCGCAACAAGGACGCGTGATAAGCATGATGTACGCAAGGTTGGTTGAAATAATTGGGCAGCTTTATATGAAAGCTGCCAGGATGATTTACGATAGCAGGACTAAGAGCCTAGAGGACATGGCATGGACTGAGGAAGTGATGCTAAAACTTGCGAAGGGTGTCCCCTTTCAGTTGCAAGTGCCAAGCATCAATGAGAAACTCATCATTGTCATTGAATGAATGGTCCATTCTAGATCGGTTGACGCAAGAGGTCATGCGAGCCTGGACAACGACTATGCTAGAACGTGTCGGGTTTAAAGTAACGGTCATGTCAGTGTCAAGATGAATCTGCAATGGTCGAAGGAATTTGTGCACACATGAGGGTGATAGCCAAGATTGCACTCATAGGGTGACACATCCTAGTCGCTGGTAATACGACGTGATTGTGACACCGTGTGCGCTGAATGCAAGTACCACTGGCGGTCATTAACTACAAACTTTTGAAGAATGCTACCGAGAGTTTTGTTTGTGACCTCTGTATGGCCATTCTCCTCATGATAATAGGACGAGGGGAAGTGGAGCTGGGAGCTATAAAACTCGTGTAAAAGTCGTCAGAACGTGCTGGTAAAGCGGGGATCACGGTTGAAAACGTTGCTATCAAGGAGGCCGTGTGAAAACCACAACTCGCTTGAATAGAAGAGTTTGATATTGGCACGGGTGTGACTAGTGTAGCGACACAGGATGATACCAGATCGGGAAACAGAGATTGACTATCACCTCAACTTGATTATCATGTCAAGTTGGCAACGTTGTTCAATTGTTCATAGCTAGCTTCCAATCACAGGTGCACGAAGACAGAAGTGTGTGTGAGAGAGAGAGAGAGAGAGAATAGCCGGCGAAATGTAAACTATCAGCCCCAAATCCTACTCCCATTGGCAAGCAATAGCCTCACAAAATCCCGAGAGATTGACAGGCAGTGGCTAGCAGAGACAGATCCAGCCAACGGTTGACAAACACAGATAGTGTTAAAAGCAAGGAGCGGCGCATGCAAAACGAGAGAGAGAGAGAGAGAGAGAGAGAGAGAGAGAGAGAGAGAGAGAGAGAGAGAGAGAGAGAGAGAGAGAGGGCAGACACAAAACAATAATGAGAGACATACGGACACACTAATGTATTCCATCTCATGTCTTAAGTGAACACTGAATGTGTACCAATTTGGGGTTGTCACATGTTCATGGCAACATCGTCGATCCAACAACTACCGGGTTGGTGTTTTAACTTTCGTTTGGGAGGATGATTTCTCGAATTTCTTTCTTTGCGCTTATTCGACTTAGTTGGCATTGCATATGATAGACCATACACCTTGTTGTACGTCTACTTGATCGTCCATGTGGCATTGCCTGTACTGAACTTCTTAGAACGAGATGACGACATGGATACAAATCCACTGAACCCCCGGGCGATTATATGCTTTTGTTTTTTTCTTCTTTGATGGCTCTACTTCTCTGTGTCCCAAGATATTGTCATATGCCATCTCTGTGTAGTTTGAGAGGGATCAATCCTTTCCTGGTGACGTTGTTTCCAAATGCGCATGACACCATATTGACATCATGTGGGATACAAATGACTTGAAATGAGAACCAATTTGATGAATGTCTAGAATTTTTATAATTGTATTTTACACAATCTTACAGAGATTGGTGACAACGCGTAACTGCCTGTAATATACATTGTGCGCTGTGACGTGTTGCTGATAAGAACACTCATAATCACTTCGATTTATTGCATTTTATGCCTTTGTATATCTTGGCTTGCTACACATGAAAGAAATGGGGGCTTCTTGGGTTAAGCAGTAACGTTCCTGGTATGTTATGGAGATCTCATGGAGTTTGGGATTATGGCACTCTATACACTCCAGGGGTTAGGCAACAAAGTGAAAAAGGGTGGTTGTCTGGCCATAGAGTGATAAAGATGATGGTGACTTGAGTGGCTCATTTGGAATCAATAGCAGTGTCAGTGTTGTTGTACTTGTGCAATTAATATTGTGCTTCTTGGACCACCTCAAACGACTCTCCAAGTTTTTTCAGACCATTGGGCGACGTGGTCAGTGCTTTTTTATTTTGTTGGTGAGCCTTCTGTGTTGAGTATGTTGCCTTTTGCCCTCCATCCTTTATGGACTATAATATATTGTCACATATCTATGAACTTAGAACTAAAAGAGCTCACTTTGCGAAACAAACGGTAAAAATAAAAAAACAAAACCAACATGAGGGGCACACTGAAACCATTTATTTTTCTAATTTTTCTTTCGACTCCCCCTTCACCGTCCCTCTTGCGTAGGCTCGCCACATTAATGAAGTTGAGTTCGCGCTCCCCGCACCCCCGTGTGCCATAACAGCCCACTTGTACACTATGAGAAAGAGGCAGAGTAAAGAGGTAGGGAATAAACATAGGGAAGAGAGATGGAGAGAAGGCAAACAAAGAACAACAAAGGGAAAGTAATGGAAAGTATGGAATGAAGATGAAGGCGAAGGTGAGGATAAGAAAAGGTTCAAGAATGAGTCTGTCCTTTACGACAAAGAGGATATACATTCCATGAGGTGGATGAACACATGGAAGACCTAGCTGAGCATTCTCAGTACAACAATTGCCAATTTGCCATGACAGCTGGCATTGAGCATACCCACCATACACCCCCGACGACAAATGGCATGTCGATTGCAGGCCAAAATGAAGGAAGAGCGTTCACCACATTTAAAGGAAGGAGAAGTCGTAACAAGGTTTCCGTAGGTGAACCTGCGGAAGGATCATTGAAAAAAAAAAAAAAACAAAAAAAAAGACCATGCACGCACTCGGTATAGTACTATATACAGGGTCACCAGCCCATACGTACGGAGGTCCCCGAGCAGACCTCCCTACGTACGGGCGTTCGGGGTCCGAACCCAACGGCATTTGGCCCCCGCCAAAAATTATTTCGGGGCCTAAAAATAATTATTGTTTTCTGAATTTGTTTTTGTAAGTTCTCTATGACGTGAGGTACATGCCTGTAAATTTTCAAGTTATTTGGCTAAGCCAAATAAGAATTAAAAATCGCCAAAGATGGCGGTGTCAAAACGTCCTCGTGCACGTATTTTTTCACTTTTTACTTTTTGTTTTCACTTTAGGTCGGGGTCTAAAATTTTTTATTATTTTTTGAAACTTTTTTAGTGGGTTTTGTATTATGTGAAGTACACATCTGTAAATTTTCAGGGCATCTAGCTATGCCAAAAAAAAATGAAAAATCGCCAAAGATGGCGGTGTCGAAAACATGCTCGCGCACTCACTAAATTTAGTTCTCTTTTTATTTTTATTATTAGTATTTTTTTTCCGTATTTTATTTTTATTTCAAATTTGGTAAGGAATTAGGATGTAATGCTCAGGCAAATCTTGTTTAATTTATTTTTCTCCATAACATATCGTTTTTTCAGATTTTTTTGATGACTTTGTTTTTTTTTTGTTTTTTTTTGTTTTTTTTTTTGGGTCTGCGTTCG
This sequence comes from Chara braunii, assembly GCA_003427395.1. Classification (NCBI taxonomy): domain Eukaryota; kingdom Viridiplantae; phylum Streptophyta; class Charophyceae; order Charales; family Characeae; genus Chara; species Chara braunii. The sequence goes on along the minus strand of BFEA01000319.1, from coordinate 1,551,193 downwards.
GCCTGAACGGCCGAACGCATCCCCAAGGGGTCCCATACGTTCGGGCGTTCGGGTTCGGGCGTTCGGCCCGTCCCGAACGCCGGTTACCCTGACTATATATATATATATATATATATAGATATATAGATATATATCGTCACAAACAGAACTGCCCGGTGAACCGTAGGCAGAGAGAGAGAAGAGGACAACAAATATATATCGTCACAAACAGAACTGCCCGGTAAACCGTAGGCAGAGAGCGAGAAGAGGACAACAAACGAGGGGCTGTGACAAACTGTTTCGTCGGAGTTTCACGGACTCATATATATATATATATCGATATATATATATATACTATAATACAGGGTTGCCGGCGTTCGGGACGGGCCGAACGCCTGAACGTACGGGACCCCTTCGGAATGCGTTCGGCCGTTCGGGCCGAACGCGGACCAAAAAAAAAAAAAAAAAAAAAAA
>BFEA01000319.1:1502463-1518248 GCA_003427395.1 Chara braunii | reverse complement strand
AAAAAAACGCTGAAATTTTGGGTCTCCGTTAACCGCCTCTCCAACTTCAGTGTTTTTTTGCGCTCAGAAGAATGCGTGAAAAAGCTCATAGATTTTGTTGTGAACTTTCCAGGAAAACCACCCAATTAGTCCCATCCATTATACCAAAGAGTTGTCAAGAAACCTTAGCTCTTTGGTGGATTGTTGAAGGCGCCTTGTGGAGATGACTTTTGACAAAAAAAAACATAAGTTTAAGATCAATCTTTATCTGCTTAAATACAGGATGCTTCGAAAAAACAAGGATTTGCTAGGAAAAAAAGAGATGATCTTCATAAAAAAGCTGAATCAAATCGTAGCTTTTCTCATCATCATTGGTGGCAAGAATGTACATATAGAAATCACCACTAACCAAGCCCGAGTACGCGCAGCCTTTATGGCGTTTAGTTAGCTGCGTGTATTTATTTTATTACTACGAAGTTTCGTCTCCGCTCGAAACTCACAGGCTTGGACCCCAGAACCCCACAACCGGCAGCAGATGTCCAGGAAAAGGTGAAGTTTCTTCCGCAAACCGCTTTCCGGGACCCCACGGACCCAAGATCGCGGCTTGGAAAAACGCCATTTTGTGTTTTCACATAGTCCGCGGCCTGGAAAAGTCTCACTGGAAGATTCCTCACCACAATTTTGTGCTGACTCTAGAGGGTAGGGGGGAGGGAATGTCGTTCCTGGGAAAGTCTCACGAGAGGCAGCAGCCAATATGGACGAAGAGGGCCACAAACAAAAAAGAAAAAGAACACAACCAGTGAGTGCCGATGGAGACGGGTACGATTGGCTCAACTGATTTCCAAAGGGTTTTCCAAGCGCATTTGGTGTACTCCGTGGTGGGGTCCCCACAAAGCCGCTTTCCGGCCTTCCAAAATTCTTTTCCCTTTTTTTTTGGCCCGCCGCTTTTTCCATCCGTTTTTCCAGTGGGGTACATGCCTTAGTGCCATTTGATGAGTAACCAAAAATAAAGGAGAAGGATATAAACCACTAGTACCTCCGAGCCTATTTTCGACAAGTTTTGGTCTACCTCCGAACTTTCAGGAGGCTGAGCCCGCCGTTGATAAATCTGATCGGCGGCCATCGTTTGGTTTCGGCCTCCTGAAAGGTCGGAGGCCGAGTATTTTCGAACCGACATCATGCCAGGACGAAGACACACCGGATTGTTAGTGGTATAAGGAAAAAAAAGTGATAAAAAAGAAGAGTAATAGCAAGCGATAAATATTTTTCACGATCATGCCAGGACGAAGACACACCGGATTGTTAGTAACCACGTATGGAAATCAAACCGGCGGCTACAGGTGTGATCTTGCTGAACCCGGCTCAAACCTCGCAGGGTTTCGAACTCAGGACCTCATAAAAGGTTTGCTGCAATGTATGTATGTGTTGGTGTGACCTCTGCTAATCACTTGCGAGAGAGAACATGAGAAAACAGAACAAGAGCAAGTTTCAAACTCAGGACCTAAGAAAAGGATGCATCAGACCCAAGAAAAGAATGGTGCAGCCCAAATCAAAATCCAAAAAAAGCTGCCTGCCCAAAAACTAGAAGCCACCCTCGGACAGTATCAGGAGCCTAGCCCCAACAACCACACCAATGAACATGTCCAGTCTTTTTTGGGTGATGAACAAGGAATGGAGTCCAAACACAGGCCGCAGAAACCAACGGAGAGGACCTGGTCCTAACGAAGCCAGGCCCCCCACACCTTACTGGACTGCACTGCTACGGATATGGTGGGAAATCATGCCAAAAAAGGTGGGCAGACCAAAGTCCAAAGAGGAGGTCCTGAGGCAAAACCTTTATTTGGTAATCCTTGGGTGGGAGATGGAAGCGACCACCCACTGTCCTTCAAGCCTAGAGGGCAGAGATGGCTATCTTGGATTAAGCATGGAATCTGGAAAGTGAGCCATCTATGGGACGAGGAGAAAAAGGATTGGTTGACAGAACAGGAACTGGCCCCTCAGCTAAAGGGTTGTCACAAACACGATGAAAATCTGCAATCCATCATCAAATGCATCCCAAATGACTGGAAGGAATTGCTGTGTGAAGACCAGACTTGGAAAAAGGGGGAATGGGGGGTGATGATACAAGAACTAACCCCCTCAAGGGCTTATCAATTCTCCCACAAACAGTGGGAACCGGATACCCTGGCAGTATTCACCTCGTTTCCAATTACCTCATCAACAGAAGGCTTCTCATCCATTATGAACAAAGAGGTGGAAAGAACAGTTCTAAGTCCATTTGTTCTCAGAAAAATAAGAGTGCTGGGGTCATGGCCAAAAACAGTCTTCAAGATGGACACAGCAATTCAAGACCTGGAATTTGACCCGGCAGAATGGGCCTGGACACCCGACAGGAGTAAGAATCTGAAAACAAATGTCAACATCCACGAATATACAGTCAAACTAGGGTACAACCGCCTCCTTAAAACCAAGTACCCTGATCCAACAATCAAGAACAGATGGATGAAGTTAATCGGCCAGGACGCTAATCAGATTTCTCAAATACCATGGAAAAAGTTCAAATCAATCCATCCAGTCAAAATCAGAAGCCTTCAATGGCTCATCTCATATGTGGCGCTGCTGGTCAACCAATGGTTGCACCTCAGGAGAAGTAGGAATGACCCAAACAGCTCGGAGCTATGCGTGACTTGTTCGGATAATGAACCAGACGATATGATACACTGCTTAATACGGTGTAGGGAAGCGACTGAATACTGGGCAAGGGCTTCGGACCTCTGGGACTCCCTCTGCCCGACCCCCCTCCCCGAACACCCCATCTGTGGCATACCGCGTAGCCACACGGGCCTGCAGGGCCCGTCCCGCATTCTCAGCCTAAAAGCCTAGAAATAAGGGCTTACAGGCCCCTGTCGTCTCAGCCTGAAAGACTGAAAAACGAGGGCCTGCAGGCCCTATGTCGTTTCAGCCTAAAACAGGGCTTTTCAGCCCTGAGGCTTTTCAGCCTGAAACGGAGGGCCACTTTCGGGCCCTCATAAGATCGACCTGTCCTAACACTCAGGCACAAAACCAGGGTTTCGGGAACAGGCTATCTTTAGCCTGTTTCCCACGACAGCCTCAAGCAGGAGCTGCAGCGGCAGCCCCTGACTCCCTGCGGCATTGGCAAGAGCAGCCTCCCGGACTGCCTCGCCCTGCAGTCAGGAGGCAGCCCGAATAGTACATAGGGAGTTCCCATGCACTTCACGGGTAGGTAGTTGGACAGTAGGCAGGAGTAGTCTTCAGGATTCGGCCGCAACACTCAGGAGGAGGGCTGGCAGTGAGTAGCTTAGCGCTAGCAGTAGTCTTCAGCGCTGGGCGCTAGTAGCCATAGCAGTAGTCTTCAGCGCTGGGCGCTAGTAGGTGGTAGCAGTCGAGTTGGGAGAGATGGCTGGCGGAGGCCAGTGGGACTTACCTGTGGCGCCATAGCTCCAGCTCCATCTTCGAGGTACCTGCATCAAGGCGCCAACTTCACAGGTTAGTACCGGACTGAGAGAGAGAGAGAGAGTTATTCTTCCTCTTCTAAGTCCACCATCTCTTCTTCCCCTCTCACCACCTGACTTCTGAGTATCAGCGGACTACTACAGAGAGAGAGAGAGTTGTGACTTGAGACTTGACGACATTGGATCCAGACACGACATTGGGATTCAGACATTTGACGAGGGACTATTTGGGCCTGTGTCGAAGACTTGGTGTTGACGACATTCCCATCTTCCCCTCTTCTTCGTCTAACCCCCCCCCTCTTCTTCGTCTGTGTATGGTTGGGGCTGGCGCATTCTTCCTGTATGAGCGCCAGACCCCTTCACACCATGGAGATGATGATGATGATGATGTATGTTCTGGGCTGCATTGCAATATTGATTGTTTGGATCATTGGTATCTAAGTTTTCCGCTGCGCTATCTTGTACTTTGTATTGAGAGGTCGGTTCTTGTTCTGGTCTGCACCGTTACAGTATGCAACACCATCCAACTCCTCCTTTGGACTTTGTTTTTTTTTTTTTTCGTGATTGTTCGCCAATTTCTTTGACTACGATATTCAAAATTTTTGGATTCATTTTTAAGATTGAGAACATTCTCAATTGACTATGAAAAACTTTTYGGCTTTTTCGAAGACTCTTAGGAAGAAAAGCTATATGACCTGCAATTGCTACAGCGTAGCCTCCATTTACTGAATTAAAAAAAAAACCCTTTCACGCGATTATTGTCACTTCGCCATATTTGTGTTAATTAATTTGTATTTTGACTATAACCACTTTTTTCAGAAGGTACCGAAGGTGATATTTCTTGCAATGCACTAGCCTTCCATAGAAAACATTATTCTTGAATTTGGCTATGTCGAATAAAGAATCTTGCATTCTTATTGAATATTTTGAGCGAACCATCCCCCAGAAGAGATCCTAAAATAATTGCTTTACATTGATTCGACAAAGATATTTGTTTGTGCTCCCATTTCTATTCTATTTCAATTAACGCCCACCACACATAATAAGAAAGATGGTGTTCGTCGGCGGGTAAGCACATAGATGGCGAGCCTAGGCCGACCAGAGATGGGCTGCACAGAGGTCGCTTTCTTTATCAGGTCAACCAGTGTCCAAGCATACCGCTACCGATAGATAAGGATGCCTTTCTTATCTTAAGAGAACGATGGTCAACAAGTGCTCTCCGAACTGTGCAAGATGGTCACCCATCACACGGCTCTCCAACCTGAGTAACCTTTGTGGCGTGCTTGACACAGTGGAATTTGCTTACGTTGTGCTTAAAGAAGAGTTGACAATCCTTCTCTTAAACCACTAGTACCTTTCCCGTGTGGGAAAATAGGGAAAACTGGCAGTTTTCCCAAGCGCCTGAATTTTCGGAGGTCGGGCCCGACGACGACTGCCATTGATAAATCTGATCGGCTGCCGTCGTTTCGTTTCGGCCGCTGCAAAGGTCGGATGCCTACCCGAGGCCCGCTATTTTCCAAGCGGCAAAGGTACTGGTGGTTTAAGATAAGAAAAACCTCCTTATCTATCGGTAGCAGTATGCTTGGACGCTGGTTGACCTGACAAAGAAAGCAACCTCTGTATTGGAGTCATCGGACTTAGAGAATACGAAGTCTAGTGGCACGATTTCTCGAAGTAAGGCTTAGCCTTCGGCCCTTCTTTTCAAAGACGTTCATAACTCGACGAGCTAGAGGCTCCCACGGGCCAGCTTTTCTCGGGTTTCTTATCAGCTCCTCCAGGCTCTCCCTTGAAAGTCAACAGTGTTTTGGACTTTTGTTCCATTTGTTGACATAAGACTGCTTGCACGGTTTGTTTGCAATTTGGTGCGCAGCGTGTAATCATATCATTTACACATGATTCTCCAATCATTTGCGTACTTGAACACAAACCAATACTACGTAATTCATGTTGTTTCAATAAATCTAACAGCAGAGCCTCTTGAGAACTCGTGAGTTGCTTTGGAGCTCTAGGACTCCCTCTTCCCGACCCCCCTCCCCGAACACCCCATCCAACTCCTCCTTTGGACTAACATTTCGGCTCATTTCTTCAAGACGGAGAAGATATGGTTCGGCATGATCAGAATGGTTACACTCTGGGCTATATGGAAGGAAAGGTGCAGCCGAACCATTGAAGGCCTCTCAACATCAAGAGAGAAGGTATGGTCGGAGACAAGATCATTGATACAGGCAGAGATTCTTTGCAAATGGCAGAAGATAAGACACTCCTTGCCAGATGATAAGGCCCAGCAACAGAGAATTAAAAAAAAAATCACGAAGGAGTGGCTGGTAGGGGGCAAGGTAGCAGACATACAGGCCTCTCATGTACGATGGAAGGACTGGCACAATTCAGAAGCCGGTTGGAGGAGGTTCCAGCCTACAGGTGGACAAGGGTCAGAACAGGTTACGTGAATCCTGTGGCAAAGGCGCGGTATAGTCAGGTTCTGCAATGGCGACTGCCTCCATCGTCTAGCCCTTCCTTGCTCTCATGATAAATACGACAGGTTTAGATAGCTCTGGACCTGAGAGGAAAGGTAGATGCATGGCAAGTTGACAGTCAATCCTCCGCAACGCTGGAGCAATCAATGCTGTTCAGGTGTCCTTTGGCCAGAAGAAAGGAAGCGTGAGGGTGTCTCATATTGTAATTTCTGACTTGCCGGGTGAATAGGAACCAGACTGATGCTCCCCAGCATGGATATGGAGCCAGGCCCATAAGGACCTGTTTTTCTTTAATAATAATTGAAAAAAAAAAGAAGCCACCCTTGAGCCCAAGCGGGCTAGCTCAGTTGGTTGAGCACGTAAGTGGCACTCAGGAGGTCATGGGTTCAATTCCCAACGTCGTCCTTTCGATTCCCGCGACCTCCCGGGAGTATGCTTCGGGTTCACCAGCGGAGATTGTTGGCTTGGGTCTCCTGTGGCAGCCCTCTATCCCAGCGGTGGTACAAGAACCGCCAGGATTGAGGGCTTGTCGATCGGGCTGCTCCATGTATTGGCGGGGAGCTGCACCTGCTGGAAACCGGGTCCAGCGTCCCATTGATACATCTTGTAATTCAGCAATTGTTGGTCATTGTTTCCTGGGGCTGTGGTTATTTGTCTTGCTGGACCGGGACTCCATTGTCCCATGGAGCTGCTAGTAACACCGATCCCTTCTTGGAGCGCCCTCTATCTGTTAGCCCAGCCCTGTCCGGCAGCCCCCTGATAGTTGTATCGTTGTCTGACTTTTTAAACCCTTTAAGCCCTATACCCTCTTCTATCCCATGCATATCATACTTAACATATGCTCGCTCCTTGAAGTCTACCAGGTGTTAGAAGCTTGGGTACTGCTCCCCGCACAGAACAGAGTTAGGTAGGTAGGCATAAACCAATAACTCAAGGATAGCTTAGGCTTACCCAGTGTACTTAAGACTGAGGGAATCCATAATCCTACATCCGGTAGTAGTTGCTTGCTGAATACATTGTAGGGTAGATAGGGGCTTGCAGGTGAGGTATAGATACAAGGTAGCTAGAATGAGGTAAGAGAGAAGAAAACACAGTAGGACAAAAAATACAACTGTTCCCCGTATGAGGAGAAGGCGGCTATATTTCATATAAAAAAAGAAAAAAAGAAGCCACCCTCGATAAAATCACGAGAGACTATAATGGTAATCCAGTACACAACGGGGAGCAATAGCCTGGGACTCTATCCCTGCACCCAGCAAGCCACCTAAGGAAACACTGAAAGGACTGGCTCACCTCTGAGAAAACCTAAAAGCCCCTAATGGAAGTCAACACGCCCGTGCATGAAATCATATGACTATTCTTATATAGGACGACTGTAAAGGTTCACCCGCACACACCGAAATACAGCACACTAGCTCTGTTTGCACTATCACGTACACTGCTCTCAGCTATGGGCGAAGCGTCTGGTTCGGGCGAAGGGAGATTCTGCAGAGAATGGACGTCGACATGCCCCCCCACGAGGGGATCTCGAGTGAGCTGAAGCGGTATAATGGAACTCTACTTCGTCCACCACCGGCTTGCGTGGATGTGGCTGCTTGCCCTGGGTGCTTTGTGTATGCGTGCATGTGCAGGTACTTGTTATGTGTTCTATTGATTCACAACTCCAAACCGCATTCAAATGTTCTCATACACATCTGCAATGACAGGCAGACTGGAGAGAGCACATTCACACAATAGCCATGGAGATAGAGGCACAACGGAAGCCAAAACCAGATATAAAAATTGAGAGAAAAATGTTTCAATCAATTATTACACTCCCTGCTCTCCTCCTGTCAACCGAACAACTCCAAGAATCTCAACCACAAAATCTGTTCCACCTCCAATTAACCCCCGACAATACACTTCAACGAAGCTGCACTGAAACTTCTTCTCCCTACGCCCCCAGCCTCCAATGATAGCCCACTGTTGAAAACAGCATCTCATCATGCCCCGAGCCTGTGAGTACAGGCGCTGATCTGGATTGAGCCAGATACCAAGTCGCAGCGCCGCAAACCACCGTGAAGAAGAAGGTTGGCCTCGATGAAGAAGATGATGGCTGCCCTGGTATGGCAGTAACTAGCAACAAGGAAGCCACTCAAGGTAGAAAGCGGCTGTTCTTCTACCCCACAAATAGCAGCGTGATGGTAGTGGCATCAGCACCTGGGAGACCTCTTACAGGTGCTGCCTCCTTGAGCAGCTGGGCGCCCCAGATATGGCTGCCCAAGTTTCCCTTCGAAGAGGAAGAAGAATGAGCGCTGGAAATAGTGCCGCTCACGTACTCCCGTGTCCACTTCCAAAAAAAAGATAAAAGAACCCAAAACGTGCCTGCCTTTGCTTACTTATACCAGACTTCCCTAGACCTCTAACACAGCAGTCCCCTACAAACCTATCTGACCGTCCAAACAGCACACATCTACGGCCAAACAGTCAAGATCTGCCTACCTGCATCTGGATGGGAACCTAGACTAAGGGGACCCACACCTAAGACACTCACAAGGGAGACCTACGGGCCTACCAGTTTCCAGAAGACCAGAAAAGGACAAAACAGCAAGGCTGAAGAACCTAAGACTGCCAAATACAGACTACTAGCGACAGGTTCACGGGTCAAGCCCAGTAGGACTCAAAGCTAGTAAGTAACTCGTACAAACTGCAGGTCACGGGATCAAGTCCCGCAGGGCTCAGACCAGGGGAACAGCAGATAAACTTAGTGTACAGCCCGCGTAAGCAACTGCAATTCATTGCATGGTGATAACCCCCTCTGAGAAGCCGGGTAGTGGCAACAGCGAAAAGCTTCAGGGGACCCCACCACTCCTGGACTACACCTGATAAGCGATGGACCTGCCCACAACGTAGACTCCTGAAGAAGCCGAAACATGCTGGACTCCGTGCTCTGAGCTGAACGGTGGGAAGGGGAAGGATAGGATATGAAGAAGAAGCGAGAAGCGGCGGAACAGAAAGTATCCCTCCCGTCGAACATGGGTTTCTCTATCATGATACACAGGGAGGGAAAACGAACCGAAGGAGGGAACTTGAGGCGGAGGGGAGGAGAGATATGGAGATCAGAGTTATAGAGCCTCGACAAATGGAAACAGCCACTTGGACTCCTTTGATAGGATATGTGAAGTTGAGGAATGGACAAGACGGCGAAGCCCATACAAGAGAGGATAGTCGCATGAGATAGGGAAGTCGATGACTCCTATGGCAGGAGGAGGGATGAACAAGGTTCCAAGCACAAGCTATATGTCTGCTATAAAGTTATAAACACTTTTAGCACAACTTCTTTTTATTATTGGGAAAACTCTCTATCCTTGCTCTTTTTCTCTCTTCGCAAAAAAATCCTTCTGCTTGATTATCTGGAAAAAGCTTCACTCTCTTTTTTTGATCTACCTCCCACCTTATCGGTCGGAATAAATTATCCGTCCTGGATAAAACCCGAGTTGGTAACTTGGGAAAAGATCCGAACACACCATCCTAACTTGGGAAAAGATCCGAACACACCATCCTTTTTCATCTATCTCCCACCTCTTTCCCGATCAACCTCTATCGGACTGGGATAAACCCAACATCTATGTGTACGGCCTTTTCTACCCGTCTCGTTTGGATCCTCGGAACGATTCTTTCAAAGCCATTTCTAGTTGTGTGTTTTGTTCATGGAAATATACTGTGGAATTGCCCACCACTGCTGATCCTCCCTCGTTATCAAAGACAACGACCTATCCGACCGGGAAGGACCAGCTTGAGAACACAGGAATGAATCAGAACTCATCAAGGCTCTTCGATCTTTTCTTGAACTATCCCCTCGAAATCATTTTCTCGGGTTTTCTTCTGGACTCCTTTCTTTCCTTCCATACTTTTGAAATCTTTCCTTCGAGCTCTTGATGATTCTTTCGGAAGCTTTGCATTTTTTTTCTCGAAGCAATATGCAATCCCCATTTCGACATCAAGCAGCGCTTCATTTTATTCCCTCAAAAGGAGTGAAACGAACAGAAACACGCTTGATACGAATTACCAGGAAAAAAATTCTCTCTCCTCTCATGGACCCCACTCCGGGATCAAACACATGACAAATCTGACTTGGTAAAAAAGGGAGAACGATGACGTCCCACTTTACCCTCTTTTGCTGTTGTCCCTTCCTTTCTTTTTTTGTTTTGAACGGGTGACAGCATTGAGATATCATCGTGAAACTGACTGGCCCTATGTAATTCAGGAATTTCGTTCATCTGGTTCCATCTGGATTCAGACTCACGTCTGCATTTTAACAGTTTATGGGTATACCCACTGAGCTAAGCCCATTGCTCCCTTCCTTTTTTTTTTTTTTTTTTTTTTTTTTTTTTAAACAGGGCCTTATGGTCCTGGCTCCTTCTATTCTGGGGAGCATCAGTCCGGTTCCTATTCCCCCGGCAAGTCAAAACACATAATACATGAGACAGAACTCACTCACGCTTCCTTCCGTTCAGGCCGAAGGACCCCTGATCAGCATTGATTGCTCCATCCTAGTGGAGGATTGACTGTCAGCTTGCCCAGATCCTCTCTTGCCTCTCAGGCCTGATGAACAGGTCTGTCAGATGCTGCAATAATTCCTAGAAAGAAATCATCTGGTGACCTTTCCCTGCTTGGTCCATTCCATGAGCTACTTCGCCCCCCCCTTGGAAGGTCAGCCGTTGTCAATAGTCTGTCGACTTACTTTGTCCCACCAGCCTGCTATCTCTTCCTCCTTCCTAGGCCCTACTCTTGTTGTTGTTACCACTGTATTAATCTGCTCTGGGGAGCATCAGACCGGTTCCTGTTTCCACCTGCAAGTCACAATATATAATATCTCAGCAGAGTACTCACGCTTCCTCCCGTCTGGGCGGAAGACCCCTGAACGGCTTTGGTTACTCCATTCTTGGTGGGGGGTTGGCTGTCGGCTTGCCATGACCCACTCTTCCCTCTCAGGCCTGTTGAAACGATTTTGCCAAATATCACTATTTTATGGAGGGAGCTTGTCTATCCTCCCTGTTTGCCCTTAGCAATCCTCCCCTTCTCCCTTTCCTTAAGTTGCTGTGATCCCCCAATCCAATACGCTCGCCCCCGTCTTATGGTTTCTGCTAAGACCCTAAACCCTAAGCCCTAATCTTAGCTTTACTGTAATGCTTATGAATGCTCCTCCTAATTGGAGGATTGCCTGCCGGCTTGCCTCAAAATCCCTTTTTCCTCACTGGCCGGACCTCTTGGTCTGCCTGCCCACACCGCTGCCCTACGAACCCCCCCTCTGTCCTTGTCCTCTCGTTTCTGCCCATCCGTCTTTCCTGCCCACCCGCTGCCCTACGGACCTCCCCTCTGTCCTTGACCTCTCGTTTCTGCCCATCCGTCTTTCCTCCCATTTGCCTGAACAGTCTGTTTTCAAAGGGTCCCCGAACCCTAACCATTGATGCAGTCCGCCTATTAGTCTTAGCTGTGTGCCTCAGAATCCTCCGGCTGGAGTTATCGCCTCTGGCCTTATCCTCCCCGCCTGACCTTCTTTCCCCAATCTTCGTCCTTTGTCGTCATCCCAGTTATTCTTGTTTACCCCTTCTCACTGGATCTTACTGGCTTGCCGAAATTTTCCTCTCTTTCCTTGTATCCTACCCCCTTCCTGTTCCCTGATTTCATCCTCCCTCCTCTCTCCATTTAAAGCAAAGTTGCACGCCTCTGATCTCTGCTACTGCCCCCTGACCCAACGTATTCTGTTTAAATTTTTTGATTATCTCCTCCTCTTGTCCTGGTTGTTGCCGTGCCTGCTGTCTCACCCTTTTCCACTGCGCATTGAGATGTGTTTCCACTGCATTGAGGAGCAGCTCCCTGGCTTCCTCCCTATGTATTAGCGTTCCTTCCATAGTGGTCTGACATCTCCTCTTCCAAATGGTCCACAACCCATATTGTCTCAGCAGCTGAAAGATGTGTCTCTGGTAGGGTTGCAACCATTTGGGTACCCCAACACCCAAAAGCCTAGCAATTCTTGACTCTGGGAAGGCTGTCGTCGCTACCTGTTTCCAAATTCCCCTGACTTGTTCCCACATTCCCTCCGCCTCCTTACATTCCAGCAGACAATGCACCAATGTTTCCGGAAGCCCTTCTTGGCACACTCTGCATAGCTCAGCTTCCTCGCTTCTCTGGTTGTGACTTCTTCTTTCGTTGAGCCACACATTCACTGGCAGTGCCACGTGCGCTATTAGCCATTGCATACTTCTAACCTGTCCCAGTCTTATAGATAGAATGCTTGACCACGGTATGTTTCGCATTTGGCTCCTGGGGACCCCCACTCTTTTCTCCCAGCGCTTGGGCAGAGTAAGTCCCACGAACCGGGATCTGTTCCTCAACCTATACCCTATTTTTGTGGTATATTGGAGGATATTGATTCTTCTTGCTACTCTTGATTGCCCCCCCCTAATGTTCCAGGCCCATTCTCCGGGGTCCACCTCTAGCTCCTCAATTGGTACTGTTGAATTGTACACTGTAAACTCATCCATCTCTATCACTCTTACCTTCTGTAACCCTTGTTTGAGAATATTCAGTTTGAAAAGTGATCAATCTAGCCTATCGGCGGATCAAGTCCTATACTAAATAAAGTGCTTTACGGAGACTACACCCCAGATGGCCCAAAACATGCTGACGAAACAGATAAATAAACTAGGGAGATGGGGGAACTCCTTCACCTCGTTAATCGGGCGCGTCATGATCCTCAACACATCGGTGTTCTCCACGATGTGGTATATAGCCTCCATATGGATAATACCAGATAATTCAGTGAAGGAACTGAACCGCATAGCAAGGACCAACTTATCGTCGGGTAATCCCAATAAAACCGAGACTATCCCTAAGATTGCATGGCAATACATTATTCGGAAACCGTTGCAGGGGGGTCTAGGGATTATAGACCCCAGAACTAGAACAAAAGCCCTACAAGCGAAATGGATAGTAAAACTGTTAATGAGACCAGATAATGCATGGAATGATCTGGTGCTGGACAGCATTAGGGCGCTGGCCCCAGTCCCCTCACCAGAAAACATGTCAGGTCTATTCTGGATTATGAATAGGGAATGGAACCTACGTCCAAGAGGCAGGAGTTCTAGAAGAGGAACAAAATCAGACACGACAAGACACTCTACATCCTACTGGTCCGCTCTGATCAGAATCTGGAGAGAAATGTTCCCATCAAAAAAGAACAAACCTGTTTCCATGGACGAGGTGCTAAGACAACCACTCTTTGGAAACGATTGGATAAGAGAAGAAAACGACAATCCAATACACCTAGACCACAAATGGCTCTCATGGGTCAAGAATGGGGTCTGGACAGTAGGGCACCTGTGGAACGAGGATAGCAAGTGCTGGATGACTGAACAAGAGCTAAGTAACCAGTTAAAGGGCTGCCATCGCCGAGGACCCAACCTACTGCACGTCATCAATGTATCCCTCAGGCTTGGAAAGATATATTGAGGGAAGCGACCCCATGGAAATTTGGAGAATGGGGGATCAAAGTGCAACAGACTAACCCACTCCGCGCCTTTCAATTTTCACACATGCAACCGGGTTCAAGCACTAAAGCCGTTTTCTCCTCCTTCCCGACAACCCTCTCACAACAAGGCAGGCCAGCAATCGAAAACCAAAATGTGGAAACAACAGTAATGGATTTCTTCCTACTAAGGAAAGTGAGAGTTATAGGCTCATGGTCCAAACAAATCTTCAGACCAGACATGGCAGTGAGGAATCTGGAGTTTGATCCGGCGGAATGGGAATGGCTACCAGACAAGGAAAAAAACATTAAAGCACACACCCCCATACAAAACTACACAGTCAAATTTGGCTACAAACTCTTGGTCAAAACAAAAAATCCAGAACCAATAATAAGAGCCAGATGGCAGAAATTACTAGGCCAGGCAGATAAACTGACTCACATCCCGTGGAAGAAATTTAAGTCCATGAGACCGGTGAAGATCCGAAGCCTTCAGTGGCTAATTACATACGCTGCGCTGCCGGTCAACCATTGGCTCCACATACGACGTCACAGAAATGACCCTACTAGCTCAGAACTATGCACACTCTGCCCCGATGGAGTCCAAGAGGACCTGGTTCACTGTCTCATTCACTGCAAGGAAGCAACAGAATACTGGGCCAGGGCATCGACACTTTGGGATTTCCTCTTTAACACCCCCTTCCCCGAACTACCTATTCAGCTTCTACTCTGGACTGACATTCCTGACCAACTAAAGAAAGCAGAAAGGTTGTGGTTCGGCCTCATCAGGAAGGTAACGCTGTGGATTATATGGAAAGAAAGATGCAGCAGAACTATTGAAGGCTTGGCCAACTCAAGAGAAAAGGTATGGGTAGAGACAAGGACCCTGATGCAAGCCGAAATACTCTGCAAGTGGCGAAAGTTATAGCAATCACTACCGGAAGATGAAAGTCAGCGGAAAAATCAAGGACAAATTCGTCAAGCTCTGGTTACTGGAAGGGAAGGTGGCTCAATTGTGTAACGACCGGATCTGTTGGAAGGACTGGCATAATTCGGATATGAGCAGGAGATCCCAACGAGACCAAACACACACAGGGAACAGATAGAAAGAAGGGTCAATAGAGGATGGAGACAAGGTATACACAAGAGGGGTCATGGGGAACAGGAACGGATTATAAACTCTTGGTAACAGGTCGAAGATGAATGAGGCATGGGAAGCGACACTACGGTCCAGAAAGAAGGGAAGATGCAGCCAAACATCGGAAGATTRTCCTAACCACGGGAACAAGTCGACATTCTCCAGAKGGGGCAAGGTGAGGAGGTCCAATAGCTAAGGCTGCAGAATCACGTGAGGATAGCAGTCATTGGAAGGAAGGACACAACCGTCCGCGGGAAGGTTAATCRAGRTCGGAAAGTATGACTGGATATGAGGGGATAAAGATCAGAGGTTCACACGGAGAAAGGAGAAGGGAAACAAAACATTTAGGGAATGAGGGTTAAGGGTTTAAGGGTGGRGGTACCKAGTAGATKGCRAGATRGCGGTTCCAAGATACAGTTTCGAGAAAGGAAGGGAAAGGGTTACAAGAGTTTATTCAATACATCGGCGGTAACAAGGGCGACCGGAGTTAAAAGGATGAAGCTCTAGGCATACATCAGAGGGTTTAGGGCTTAGGGGTTAGGGAGAGTGAAAAGAACGACAGGGGCCACTAAAAAGGTCTGAGGACATCACACACAGGGACAGGGAGAAGGCACGGGACAATAGATTGAGCTCTTCCTAGCTTATATCGAAATATCTGGCAGACCTGGACAGTAGGTCTGAGAGGGAAGAGAGGGGGGTGGCAAGCTGGCAGTCAATCCTCCACCAAGGTGGAGTAATCAATGCTGTCCAGGGTTCCTTCGGCCGAACGGAAGGAAGCGTGAGTGAGTGGTTGTATTGTATTTTGACTTGCCGGTGGAATAGTAACCGGACTGACGCTCCCCAGAATAGAAGGAGCCAGGACCATAAGGCCCTGTTTGTTTTAAAAAAAAAGAAAAAAAAAGAAAAAAAAAGAAAAAAAAGAAAGAAAAGCTGCTAGGCCTGGACCCCAGATATATCTTGTCTTTTAATGGGACGCTCTATCAGCAGAGATGCGTGAAGTACATGGAACACACACACATAAATAAAACTGTTTCATTGTTGGATTGGCTCATCTCAAGCGTGCTTCATTGTCTGCAATAGAGGTAAGGCTGCTTTGATTTTGGATCTACTCGGTGGAACAGACCTGTTGTGGTGAAAATTTAAAACACTCACACACACACACACACACACACACACACAGAGAGAGAGAGAGAGAGAGAGAGAGAGAGAGA
>BFEA01000319.1:1475178-1485455 GCA_003427395.1 Chara braunii | reverse complement strand
CCGTAGGACCACAAGATCTGTCGCGTCAAGACCGGATGTCATTCAAATGTACTGCGAGCAGCACCAATCTGCCATACTGCCCTCCGCCAGAACATACAAGACGAGGAATCTGATGAAGCTGGTGTAAAAACGCAGGAAATTTCGTCACTCCGATTTCTTCCGGTATCTGTTCCAAGCGCAGCGCAGCCTCCGACTCACACAGCAGTGAAACGGCTATCCTGCTGCAGAATCTAACTGTGTCATTGGATCCGTAGTGCATCAAAACCTCAGATTAGGCTCTTATTTCGCTTAAATCCATTGAGAATTGAGCGAGATAGAGCCCTATCAAATCTTGTCTTCCGTTTTTACCTTTTCGCCCGTCTCCCCCGCGCAACCACTTCCTTCCACTCCCCTTCCTTCCAGCACTACCGCGCACACTTTTCCTCTTCCCTCTCGCCAACTACTAACTCTCTTCTCAATCTACTGACACCGCTTGACTCGGCCTGTCTCAAAAACCCAGGTTAGCACCTTCTCCTGCCAAAATTCGTCAAGGAACAAGCATGTTGTGGCCTTTCTTCTTTGCCATAGCTTCTAGCTGCACGTTGTTTTCTCCCACCTTCGAACGCACCTGGCGCAGAACTACGTCCAGGTTCATTCTCCCCTTTTCTTTTTGTTGTTGCTGCCCTCTTCCTCACGTACCAGCAAATCTACTCACTAATATCAGGAACTAACCCCATAATCCGACTTGCAGCTACTAAAAACCCCCWTTTAGCATCCTCCCTTGCCCAAATCCACCCAATAACGAGTGAAAAAAACTCTTCCTCTTCTTTTCATTTTTGCTTCCTCCATAGCTCCGCGCTGCCTCTGATGCTTGCCCCGATCAATCTGCTAGCTTAACACCAAAACAGACACTCCCATCACATTCGCCTTGCCCCAAAACCCCATGATCTACGTTTGATTCGCCTGATTTCGTTCAGGAGTGAGCGAACTAGATCATTTTCAATTTTCTTCTCCCCCTTTCTTCTCCATCCCCGTCTTTATCTTCGTCCTCTTCACTTCCTCCTCATTCTCCCTCCTCGCTGACCCTGCTCCTAACGCAGCCCACCGTTTCTGATTGCTACCAATGGGAGAAACCGCAATCCCTCCATAAAAAAATTGCAGGCGATACTCCCACCTTTTTATACTCTCCTACCCACACTACTCCAGCCTCGTGGCACTCTATGCCTCTCCTTATTCTAACGAATCCGGACTACCCCTTAGTCCCCAATCGTGCTGAAGGTTATGTAACAAAAATTGAATGTCTGGACTGAGGGTATATTCGCAAGAGTGTTATATTTACAAAATTTGAATGAATGTGGCGGCCATCACGTCTGGAGCTTAGTACCAAAAACAACAAAAAAAACAGGGTCGTAGTGCTTTGCTCCCCTGTTTCAGCCGAGCTCCAACTCAGGCCTGTACTTCAGCAGCTCGACATGTACCAACTGAACTAAGCCTATTGATACCCTTGCCAACCCCAGAACCAGCACCTGGGCTGTGTCCCAACCTGGGACAAAAGGGTATATATGTAACGAACAAATAGAAAAATAATAAAATAGACAATAAAATAAAACAGCCAAACGGGGAGCGGTTTTATGTGACCAGCGGTATACGGCCTCTGCGCTGGTGCCTGCTGGTCCTCACCCTGCCAGTTACAGTTCACTGTCTCACGGTTCCCTGCAGGTAGGCTCACATTCATACCTCTCATTGCTCGCCGCAGGCTGAGCTTAGCGGGCGGTGCATCCTCTGGCCACAACTGCCCAGGTCTGTTCCACCACGTCGCGGATCCTAAAGGTAAAAGCAGATGTTCACATGGGAACTGCCAAAGGCCGACGTGGGGAGTGGTCCAATGTGACCGGCCGCTGCAGCCTGCGGCCCCCCTCCGCCCCGGCATAGTTCACTGTCTTTCTGGTCCCCACGCCACGCTCGTACTGCGACCCCGAACCTGCAAAATATGTGGATTTTGAGGTCGGCTAAATTGAGGTCTTTCACATGGTTTGGATCATACGCTGCACCTTTTCCAGTGGGACGCTGCCCTGGCCGTCTGCAGCAAAACAAAACAACCTGGTCCTTTGCTGCCCACACAGCACCTCCCTCACAAGGTTCTAAAATATATATATATTTATTATTTTATTGATGTCCCGAAGGTCCATAGAAAAAACCACAATGAGGCTGCATAAAACCAGCTCCACGGTGGGATCGGTATTTCAGCAGTTCAATGGAGTACCCACCGAGCTGGGCTCTTGAGCTCCAGCCGGCCCCATAGACCAGTGCCGGCCCCCGTCCCGAATGGGAAACATAAAAAAAAATATTAGTCAAATTTTAGAAATAGAAGTTAAAAACACGGATAGGGGAGGAGAACCGTTAGTACTTAGTCTTCAGTCCAACCTCCCGGGCCCGCGGCCGGGTCCCCTCAGCAAAAGTAAAAGGGATAGTCCCGTGGGACTCTCAACCCCTCAGTTCACTCCCAAGTACGCTCCTCCGCTGCCCCAATGCTGGCTGCTGGCCTCGATTCCGGAATCCGCCTGGTGAAAACTCAGTGATGTAACCTATAGGGCTAAGCCCAAGCTTGAACTGGGTGCGGGCTACCCTGTATATGAATTGCATGGTCAACCAGCCTAGGCCTGCAGGTGGTGCCCCAGGCCGTTTCTTGGCCTGTCCTTCAGCCCCGTGACCCTGCGCTCGTGTCGTGCTGGCCTATCCCCTCCACCCTGGCCTTGTGGGGTCGTGCTTTGCTATCTCGAAGGTAGGTGTCGCCCAACTCACAGCGTACGTTGCCTCTACGTGCCGTGATTGCGGCATGTGGCCTTCATAGCCTGCCGCAGCCGACTTTCTATCGCCGCCTTGCCGGAAAAACCACGACACTTGTCTCCACTAGACTCCGTTCGCATTGCCTTCCCTCTCACTCCTCCGATGGCTCCGACCTCTGGCTAGTATTCAGCTGAGCTCTAGTGTTCACACCTTCCTTACTGTGTAGTCTCAAAGGCGCCGTTTTTCAGCGAGTCAACGAAACCTCACCACCGTAAACCTACTGACCAGCTCCATGCCGACTGTGACTTCGTTGGTGACCGCAGGACAATGGTCCACGCGGCTTGGTCAAAAAATTCCCACGGCTGCCGACGGCTAGCTACTTACGCACGCCCACAAAGTGCATGCTCACACACTCTCTAATCAAGCTATGCCTGCGTCTGTCGCGCCCGACCTCCAAGAGTCAGTTGGGGCTGGCCGACCTATATGCCATCTTCTCAAGTATCATCGTGATCGCACCTTCTGCGAGGTGCACGAAGCACGCACAATTACCCTTGTAAGGGTAATGGTGCCGACAACGTAGGGAAAGGGGAGAGGTGAAGTCAGATAGGGTATGGAAGAAGATAGAAGGTAGAAACTCGTGTGTGAAGAAGGGCAGTAGGAAGGTCAATAGAAGGTTAGAATTCTTTTCGATTTGTCTCACTTGACAGACGAAGCCAGCTTGTCTTCCCTTGGCCGCTATTGCAGTTTCTTTCACCCTTACTACTCGTAGCCCCCGACGTCGTCGAAAAACCGCCTTGTCGAGAACCGCCCTTATTGCATCTGTCGCGCCCGTCCTTCGACAAAAGAAGGGCGTACTTTTTCCAAGTTTGTCCAAGTTTATCGTTCCTCCTCGTTTCTCTTCGGTGAGATTCCCAAAACTCCAAAGCCCGAAGTTTACTTTCCTTTTTAGGGTCTCTTTTTAGGGTCTCTCCCCTTTCTGCGTAGTTGTCCCGAAGTCTTTCTTTTTTGCTTACTCTCTTACTTCCTCCCCTCGCCTTCCTCGTAGAGGAATCCAGATTCTGTGGGCGCTATCCCACCGTTCCCAACGAGCGGCTGGATAGCATCCCCCTACTGTTCCTCTTCGTTATTCTCCAGAGGATTGTTTGTCGCTTTCTGCCTTGTCGTCCTTGCAGGTCTTTGTTTTGTTGCCTTGTCTCTCCCTCCTTAGCTCCCTTTCGCTCCCGAAGTAGTGAATATTTCGCTCCCGAAGTCGTGAATATCTTTCTCCCTGGGATCGGGCAGATTCTAACCGTGGAGGCGGCTAGATTCAGACCGAATCTAGCTTTCGCCCTGAAATACAGCTACAGGGATCGGGCAGATTCTGACCGTGGAGTCGGTTGACATACGTGGCTAGCACATGTAGGTAGCAGCCGTAGAGGAGACTATAGACTATATCACAGCCATATCCTAACCAGGCATATCCAACCGTATATTTGATGTAATGGACGGTTGGATAGCAACTTCAGAGCGATCTTCAAATGCAGCTAATCTACACCCGCCTATGCGCTAGTCAGCGCAACAGACCACGTGGCACAGCTCCCCGCGCACGTGCGTAGGCAGCTGGGCGTACCGCTCGTGGCGTTGCCCCGCGCGGCGGCGCGGCATGAAAATTAGCGCTGCGATGCGCTGCGTTAGCGCTTACCGGTGGAAAGAAGAAGAAGTGATTGTATGGAAGTATCCTGATGGGAAAATACCGGAACTGGATGATCTTCATGAAAGGCATGGAGTGGTTTTCAACTTCTCCCGCAATGGAGCAGATCTCATGCCAGCAGAGAAGAGAAAATGGATTATAGAAACAATAAAAAAGGAGGCTAAACTCAAACACGTTGGGGAGGCCTTTTCTCTGCAGATTTTGGGTCGTAACAACATCATGGTGCTCTTCAACAATGAAGACCACGCACGRATCGCAGYAGAAATGCAGTCCAGGAACTGTAAYGGATCGATCTGTATGATAACCAAATGGAAAAAACTRACTGCTCAGAGGCAAAATCCAACCTTCGCGGTTTCCTACAAACAGACATTGATGAAAGAGAATTTTTGGGTTCAGTTCGACAACATCCAACCGGGATTCCATGGTCTGTTGGTGGACAGATTGGAGAGACATTATCCAGCAAACAAAATCCTCAAGTGGATTCTGCCGACTCCAGACTTTCTAGCACCTCACTGTGGATCTATGACGGCTCTACTAGAAGTCAAGACGGACGACCCCCCTGTTTTCCCATTCACATGGAAATTCCAGATCGGGAGCAGGGTCCTGGAAGTTAAAGTCTCCACCAAGACCTCTCCGATCTGCTTCAGATGCAGAGAACGCGGGCATATGGGAACGGATCCGAATTGCCCGAAGTTTCCAAAACAGTCAAAGGAACGGAAACTCCATCCAACATGCTCGTGGAAGTTGAGGATGCCCCAGGCACTTGGTTCATCGTAGATTCTAACTACGATGGCTGGGTTTTTTATGACAATTTGGATGACCCAGATTGGGTGTGGCACTACGCTGATCAGGAACCCTCAGTGAAAAAACCCAACATCTTCCCCCCTGCAGATAGCAGATGGCAGAAGAAAGCAACAGGYAAAGTGACAGGGAATCCAACGAAGATAAATACCAACCCTTTGATTGATTCACGTGTGGTTAGAGAGGAAAAAGCCAGGGAAGACCTGCTGTGGGACTTGGACGCAATCCGGGAACAGGCAGAGCAGGAATACAGCAAGGAACCAGCAACATTCCAGTAATTGCTGAGACAGGTGGAACGTGAGGATCAAGAGGTGAGGGCCAAGACGCTAGCAGATAATAAACGAACGCTGGACAAAGCAAACTCTCAAAAGATAACAGAGGGGGGTCTCAAGAAGAGGAAGGCAATGGAAGGAGATGACAAAGATGGGACACAGCAGACCCAGCCAAAAGAGGGAAAGGGAATAACAGTTGCTGATTCTCTCGAGGACGGGAACAAAGCAAGCAGTGAAGGGTCGCAGGGAACAGCTGGGGACGGTTCATCTGAGCCCCAGTCCGAGTCCCAGCGTTCTCTTCACTGGTTGAGGGAATATATCGAGAAGGCCAAGAGGGAGAGAGAGCATGCGTTTGACATCAGAGCAGCCTGTCTTAAGCACATCGAGAGACCCCAGAAAAATGGGAAGAGCGGGACAATTGCTGGTATTGAGAGGTCAAAAAATCAGTACGATGCATTGAAGAAAGAAAAGGCAGAGGAGTTTTCGGAATACACTGCTTTCAGATATGCAGAGAAAAAGAGGGCAAGAGAACAAGGGGTAGCTGACAAAGACAAGACAGTACTCAACAACGAAGACCACTTTCAGGATTTGCGCCCAAAAAAATGGAAGACAGGAAAAAATCAGAAGAAAAAGGAACCAAATTCATACCAAACAGAAGCAGAAGAGGAATCAGCACGCTCACTGCTGGAAAAAGAAGTGGCTGTGGTGGTGGCCCAGACAGAAAAATTAATAAAACGGAACGCAGAGTACACACCTGAGTTCACGACCATTCAGCACATCGCCAACGGGGAGGCACCACATGTGGTGGCCTCAGCCAAATCGGCACGACTGACATTGATGGACACCCATCCTTTGATTGCGGCCAGATACGTACACAAAGAGGGAGAATGGCAGATCGCCACAGATGTGTCCTTCACAATCCCAAGGATTGAGGAAGGACAGAACGTTGCCAACATACTTCAGGAAAAGGTAACAGAGGGGTACCCACTTGGCATGTACGAAACAGTTGCGCTGGATGATGGTCAGGAGGACAGTTCGTCCCAAGCAGGCCAAGAGGACCTGCAGGACCATCAGATGGACACAGAGAGACACTCCCCTCGCGCTTTCTCCCCGTTGATCGCTAAAATGTCAGAGGAAACCAAACTGATGTGGAGACCATGGAGAACAGTCACAGCGATTCCTTACAGCGTGTTGGCGGGACCCGGCATTCCAACGGAACTGCTGGCGGTCTCGGTGGCACAACTCTTGACTCGTGAGATTCTGGAGGGAGACTGCAACCTGGACTCCAAGGCTTTTGCTATCGATTTGGACAGGTACTACAGAAGTGATTGCTTTGAGGGTGAGTTGGAGGACTGGAAAGACGAGGAAGCGGGAGCAGGTTCTGATCCGGTCCTCGGCACGGGACAGGGAACGGGACAGGGAACCAGCGGAAGTATAGGGGAATATAAGATGGATGACTCTATCACCACACCGCTTCAGGACGCGCCAGGGGAGGCCTCGACGGAAATGGATGTGAGCGACCAGCCCCCCTCCTAGGATGTTTTCGCCATGACAGCATCCATCCCCTTCTCTCATTGCCTCAATGATGGACAATTTTATAAAAGGGGCAAACGCAAGACAAGATCGGGTGGATTGGAAGACACAAGGGATAGTTATTAGGAGCTGGAATGTCAATGGGCTTGGAAATATAATTGACAAAGAAGAAAAAATGAATGATATAATTAAAGGACTTACCGTGCACACTAATAAATTGGCAGACATCATATTGTTGCAGGAAACTCACTTAACGTTCTCAGCAGAACACAACAGAACACGAAAACTTCTATCTAGGAAACTTGGAGGAATAAAGGACGAAGTGTGGTCCTCAGACAACGCATTAAGCACGAAAGGAACAACTATTCTCGTACCTAAATCCTCCCGGCTATACACGGCAGGGTCGATAGTGGGGAAAGAGGCAGATATGGTAGAGGGCAGATGGTGCCTTATGGACATTAAGTGGAAGGAGGAAGAAGTCAGAATAATTAATGTCTATGCACCAAACGTTTCTTCAGATAGATCAACATTTATAACAAACATAAGCCATATGATCCCCCCTCTGACAGACTGCACGAAACAATAGACCCGGTCACGGACCGTATATCTAGATCCTCGACAGGTCGGACTACACAGGAGGCGGTACCCATACAAAAGTTGATGATGGACTACAATCTGGTTGAACCATACCGGACCTTGCATCCGGGGACGAAAGCCTTCACATTACTGAAGAAGAACCACGCCCATCATGCGACATTCTCCTTCATTGACTATTTCCTCATCTCAGGGACACTCTTGGGGACAGCCAAAAGCGCTGACATTCTGCCCCTCGCACCGTACTCGGGTCTAGACCATAAACCCATCGAACTCATAATCAGTTTCAAACAGTATATCAAAAAGGGGTTCAACTTCCACAAACTCAATAACTCTCTCCTACTGAGCCAGATTTTTCAGGGAGGAGTTAAGGAGTGTTGGCAGAATCTGAAGGGCGCCTATTTACCCATACAAGATCGGTGGAATTGGTTCCAGGAAAGCTACTCTGCTTTATCACAAACGGTGGCTAGAATCTCAAGGAACTTAGCGTCCGATAGGAAACAAAGGAAACAAGCGTTGGAGACTGCCTTGAAGATTGCAGAGAYTMATCTTATTGATAATCCCTCATCTGTACTTTACACAGACATTTTTGAAAAAGCGAGAGAGGAACTTACCATGTGGAGATGGTGGGAACTAAAGGGACTTCAAATAAGAGCCAGAATGACCGAATATGAGCTGAGTGAGTCCATGTCGAAACACTTCTTCGCAAGAATCAAAGCAAACTCCAGAGCTAACGCGATAGAAGGGTTGAACACCCTCTCAAATCCAACTGAAACCGTCACAAATAGCGAAGGGATGTTGAACATAGCCAAGGAATTCTATGAAGAGCTCTATCACACTAAGACCCCTCTATGCCTACTCCGCCAAGCACCAGAGAAGCACGAACTAGGATGCTGCAATACCTGGAACGGGCGATATCTCAGGAACAAGCAGAAGCCCTGGATAAGCCCATCACCATTGAGGAATTGCATTTTGCAGTCCAAAATATGAATAATAACAAGTCCCCAGGAATCGACGGCCTGACAAAAGAATTTTGGGTAAAGTTCTGGCCACTCTTAGGGGGTGATCTGATAAAGCACAAAGGGGGATTGGGAAACCTATTGAGTAGCAGTGTGGTCACTTTGCTATACAAAAAAGGGGAAAGAGAAGACATCAGGAATTATAGACCCATCTCGCTCCTAACGCTTCCCTACAAGATCTTAGCCAAAACTCTAGCCTTTCGAATCCTGGATCTGACGGACAAATGCTTCCATATAGATCAAACAGGCTTTATCCCTAGGAGATACATTCTAGACAACGTACTAACCCTCAGCGAAGCGGCCAATAAAGTCAGAGAAAAAAGGATAAACGCAGCAATTCTTTTCTTTGATTTTGAAAAGGCTTATGACCAGGTCAACTGGGCCTTTCTCAATGCAAGCATGGAAAAGATGGGAGTGGGCCCGAATTTTAGAAAGTGGGTGTGAATCCTATGTAATGATGCCATAGGGTGTGTTCAAGTCAATGGTCTGCTTTCAGACTGCTATCCAATATCTCGGTCAGTTCGACAAGGGGACCCACTAGCTCCCCCAATCTTCCTCTTCGTGATGGAAGCAATTGCGTCATTCCTACACAAAGACCCATCCATTCACAGAGTACCAGAGGTTAATGTAGGCACAGCCCACCACTTAAAGTTCCCAACAGTAATAATGTTCGCTGACGACCTCACGGTCCTCATAAGAGCTTCAGACTCGTCGTTCAGTGCGCTAGTAAGAGCAATGGAGGCATTCAGACTGGCATCAGAAATGAAGATTAATTGGAAAAAGACAATTGGATGGTGGCTATCAGGGGAAGACGCTCCCCAACTTCAAGGCCCGGAGGCAGAAATGACACGGGAGTCACCACAGACTCCTACGAGGTATTTAGGCATCTTGTTGACGAAGGACGGCTTTGCCCCTCAGATGGCTCAAAATGTACTAGTAAAACAAATTAACAAACTGGGTAGGTGGGGCAACACATTCACATCGTTGCTTGGTCGGGCACTAGCAATCAACACATCGATTTTCTCAATGATGTGGTATATTGCATCAATTTGGACTGTTCCAGATCATTCAATCAAGGAACTTAACCGTAAAGCCAGGGCCTACTTGTGGTCGGGCGACCCCAACAAAGAGAACTGCATACCAAAGATGGCTTGGCACTACATCACAAGGAAACCAGCCAAAGGAGGCCTAGGTATCATAGACCCCAAACAGGAAACCAAAGCCTTACAAGTTAAATGGGTGATCAAACTACTGACAAAACCAGGCACGACGTGGAATAAACTGGCTTTGGATAGCATCAGGGGCCTAGCACCAATATCCACGCCAGCAAGCATGTCTGGTCTGTTCTGGGTAATGTCCAAAGATTGGATTCTGTATACAGGACGCAGAAATCAACGAAGAGGAACTGACCCAAACGTAGCCAGGCCTCCTGTACCCTATTGGACTGCACTGCTACGCACATGGCGGCACATGGCGGGAAGTCATGCCGAAAAAGGTGGGTAAACCCAAATCCAAAGACGAAGTTCTGAGGCAACCTCTGTTTAGTAATCCGTGGGTTAGAGACGAAGGTGACCACCAATTATCCCTTAACCCTAGAGGAAG